>JAMKCH010004586.1:0-51550 GCA_023653785.1 Ophioderma brevispina
AGCGGGTTTGCATTCATAGTATTCTTTATTTCCTGCTCTTTCATTTGACACCACCTGGGGGTCACAGCTTTTTCCATTGTGGAGATAATAATGGTAAAAGGTACCCTATAAAATAAGCGTGGACAACTCAAAAATATGTACAACCCATGCATTATCAGGCCGTCTTTCATAGAAATAGACGCATTGACTGTACTTTATTCTCTAAATTAAAGCATTCACAGCCTATTTATTCACAGGGCAATCTCATTCAAGAAATCTCATTCAAGAAAAATTGACGGTGCTTCTTTCATAAGATCTTTTACTGCACCTTCAAATTCATCATCTTTTAGATTAACAGGAAGACGACCTTGGCCATCAACTGATTTGCATGGTCAAATTTAAAGGGGCAATTCATGATCCATAGCCTCGTCCCTCTGACTTACCTAAAAAAGTTGAGTTTTTATATCATCTGAACTGTTAGTCTTTGTATAGTATGTGTGCCTAAACTTAGGTGCAAATTCGATCTGCTCTTGAAGAAATTCATAATTTTGTATTTTCTGTCCGTTTTACAACACAGTGGCCTATGGAGCAGCGTAATGCAAACATTTACGCATATCACATCAGAATCAACTGAAATTTTGGAAATAAGCTTTTCTCAGGGATATCTAGTGAACCATAAACAAAAAATAAGGTGTTAGGATCATGAAATGTACCTTTAACTACTTAGCTACTATGCCAATTTTACCTTTTTGTTTGTTGTGAGGCTACAATGGGGAGTGGCTTCTGTGGCTGAATGGACACTTGTCTAGAAACACCCTGGCGGGCTATGGCTGCCATCTGAAAAAAAATAATGTCATAACTCATTCCCGATCTGATCAAATGAGCCAAGAGTATATTTCCACAATTAGCTTTACCTTGAGTGGATAGTATCATTGGTTAAATCTGTCTTGTTTTTACTTCTGGTGTTGTGAACTACATCAAGGGTTTTTAGGGAAAAAAGATCCCATCTGCAATAGCTGCCGGGTGTTACATTTGGTAGGTAAAACACTTAATAAGAACACATCTGACAAATGGCAGCCATTACAGATGGGGCCTTCTTGCAGTAAACCATCGATATGTAATTTAATAAAAATATTTTTGAGAGTGCTTACCAAGTTAGTTTGTAATCTAAATGCCTTGTCTATGTTCTCTACATGGTTTAATTGTCCTCCATTGCCTCTCTCAGCCACAAATCGCAGTATTTGATCACTGTAGCCTGCGATACATACGTCATTGGGGTGTTGGTAGCAGTCGGACGAACTTGAGACACTATTTTGTATTGGAAAAATAAACAGATTGACAATAGGATAATTGTAGAAGTCAGATGAACTCAGAACACTGTTTGATTGGGGTCTTGATACAAGTCAAATGAACTTGAAACAATTTGACAAAAATGAGATTGACATTGGAGTATTGGTAGGAGTCAAATAAAGCAGTTTCACTAAATAATTGATGTTAGGTTGTCAGAAGGAGTGAGGTGAACTTTAAACAGTTTAATAAAAACAGATTGACATTTGGGTATTGCCAAGAGTTAGATGAACTTGAAATACTATATGATAAAAAATAAAGAATGACATTCACTTATATCAAAATTACTAGACATTACTTTGACAACATTACTTTTTTATTTCCTTATGAAAAAGAAATTGGGTTTCAAACATCTAACATTTTCACATTTTTCATCATCAAAACTCATGCTGTACCACATTTCTGGGTTTCAAATTTGTCCATCATTGCAATTAGATGGCAAAATGGATCAACCATATTTTAAGGTTGGTAAACTTGATCATGGTCCGATTTTTCACATTATGTTTCCCCCTCACATGGAAACATATCACCAAAAACATCTGATGACAAATTTTGAGTAAAAACTCGTCCAGCCATTGCTAAAATTTCATGTCATCATTTTATCAATTTTCAAGTTTATTACTGTTCAAGTGTGGTAAATTAGAATTTATCACCCCCTTGCCCACCACAGTCCCCTATGCATATTGCCAGTAATCATAGGATATCTATGAAGTAACAAATTCCTGAGAGAAGTTCGCATTCCAAAGTGAAAATTCAGAATACCAGTTTTGTGAAGTATATTTATACCTGCATTTAGCACCACTAAGGTCAACATTGAACAAGCGTAAATTGGGGTTGACAAGGCGTCTGTATTTTCCTCCCAGATGAGCTGAATGTCATTCTCATCTCCACCATCTGACAGTAACAGAAGATTATCAATCTGAAACGATCAAAATACAGCGTTCACGCAAACACTGTGTCATTGACTGTCAACGGCTTTTTGAATGGGGACTGTCTTAGTCCCGTTCTTTGGTGGGTGTTCCTGCGGAACGTATACTGCGAATACCTCACCAAACCGTCTGGTGAATTTCGGTTCAGGTCCATTGCGCGATAAGTCCGCTATAGGAATGCGCCAGTGGCTGAATCGTTTACAACGTGGCAGTTCATTCATCACGGTTCAAGGCCGGGCCTAGAGTAAGCTTACCAAAATGCAATACTACGGCATAAACAACCCTTGAAAGAATTTCCTGCAATGTTTTCTGCCCATTTTCAGAACAAAGACACATCTAGGATTTTGAAATATGCTCTACCGTTCGGTCGGTCGGTCGATGTTTTTTTGTCTCAAGATCTGAAAATGTTTATCTATCAATCAGCAACGAGCCCGTATCGAACTTCTCCAGACTTGTTGGGTGAGTATTTGCAGTATATGTGCCCGCTGGGAAACCCACCAAGTACTGGGAATGAGACTAATGGGGACAAAGGTCACCAAGGTCATATGACATGATATCGATGGACAAAACTACAGATTGCATCTTTCATTATCATTCTAATTTAGTTTTGATCATTTTATTAACCAAAAATATTCCATATTTTGGTTATATTATTTTTTTTTAAATTCCCACTGTCAAAAATGAACCAACCTGTACTAGCCCTGTGCAAGTAAATACATCTAATATCATGTTGTAATTGATCAGTGACAACCTATGACTTTACCTGTTTGTAAACTAAACCCTGCCTACCGAATATAAATCCCTACTCAGGCGTTTCCAATGTCAACTTACCTGAATTCTATCTCTGAGCATTTCAAACAGGATGTTGCAATTGAGGGCTCCTTTGTCTCCCGAGTTGTCATCCATAGCCTATAACAGAAGCAAGTAAACAATACTAAAAGACATTTCATTGTTGGAGTACAAGGTCGTTAAGTGCAATAGCTGCCATGTGATATATCTGTGTGCTGGCATGTATTACGATAACTGAATTTATCTTTCCTTGAGTCAGTGGCTCTTGAAATGATTCTTCAGGTGACTGTGTCGCCTGAAGAATCATTTCTAGAGCCACTGACCAATAACTTCACATAATAGTATGTTTGATGGGAATTCCTGACAAATGGCAGCTGTTGTAGTTACGACCTTTACTGATTAATGATCAAATTTTCTTGAAATCTCTCCTTGCTGTAAAAGTCCTAACACAAAACAATGCATCAAGTTTTCTTAGTCTGTACAGGTTTTCATCATTGACTAAAGGGTGGCAAAGCAGGGCCAGCAATGTACACATACAAATAATGAGACAGAGCAAATCCTTTGTATTGAGTAACACTTGGGGATTTAGTTCAATTTTTCTGGGATTAAAAACATTCAAGGCTGGACAAAAAAATGCAGAATGTTTTTACTAAAACACACAGGAGCTTTAAGACAAACTACTCTTTATTTAATTGAAGCCCAGTCCGTACCTAATAAAGTATATGCATTTAACATATTTTAATTTGTTTAAATATTTACTTTCGAGTCATTAACTGACACAGAATTTGAACCAAGCCAAAACTCTGTATATTCTCATTAAAGGTGCAACGAGAGATTTCAAGTCGTCCATATTTTCTGTGATGTGTAGTGATTTCATATAGATTAGATGCAATAGATTCCCTACTTTTTATTTGGCAACAGAAATAATTTAAAATGGAATTGAAAGGTGATTTGTATATGCTCATATTTCAATAGAAAACATAGGCTGAATTTCGTATTTGCTCCTATACGAAATTAGAAATTTCACAATTTTGGTACCAAAGAAACAGTTCTCAGCTTAATCCTTTCAGATGGGGATATTTTTGATAGAAAGCTTTGCACCAGTGCAAAAATCAGAATTTTCATATTTTTTAAGGACACCTGTTATTTGAAATCTCTCGTTGCACCTTTAATGATCAGAGTACTCTCAGGAAGGTGAACATTCAAATAACATAACTTACATCAGCAAATTTCAAAATGCTGTCCATGTTATCCAATATGGTCCCCTTCTCCAAGTCCACTGCCTGCTGGCTCTTCGCCCCATAGATAATCATGGTACATTCCTCACAGGAATACTTGCACATTAGACCAAGGAGAACCCCAACTTCAAGGACCTGTGGAATACAGAAATCATAGTCACCATGTCATTCACTGTAGAGACCAGGCTCCAAAATATCTGACGGCAATTGCTGTTGGTGCCCTACGCCATTGACGTGATGCCCCTAAAAGCACCAAAACTCGAAGGCAGCTACTGCCGCGCCCCTTTCATTTCGATTGCCGTCGTGCCCTTTTCAAAGACGACGACTGCCGAATTTTGCGCCTCCACGAAAATGCAATTCTTGCACCATAAGTCGTTCGCAATCATTTTTTCAGCTTTGTATTCAGTCATAATATCATCCAAAATGTAACATGTTTTTAACAAGACATCCCCTAATGTTATTAATCTAAATTAAGCAGTTAAATAGCCCAAACACACTGGGAAATGACACACGGTACGGGCGCCACTATATTTGATAGTTTTTGTAGAGCCCTCATCTGTAATTATTCAAGAACTCGAAAAACACAGGTTTCTTTGTTTCCGTAAAAGTCGTATATTATTCAAAGCAGCAGTACTGAAATTTATAGCTTTATTTTTTACTAAAAAATGCCCTGATGCCCTTCCCATGTTGACATATTGCCTTGATGCCCTTTTCCAATTGCAGAATTGCCTTCATGCCCTTGCAATTTGAAGGCAAATTTTTATTTGCTCTTTAAAAACTGCCTTGCCCCCGATGGTCCTTATTTTGCACCCTGGTAGAGATTATTCCACACTCATGCAAGCATAAACCAAGCATGCAATAAATATAAACAATTTTGAGGTAGGGCTAAGATTAGGTTTGGGAAAGATAACAAATTGCAGTTATAAATAGCTGTGTTACAAGATAATTATTAGAATGGCTGTAACTTATCCACTAGAGGTCCATGCTGTAATAGGTACTCCACCAAGAGATTTTGGGGAAAATTGTCTTGATCCAACAATTTAGTATGAGCAAGTTTTACAATTTAGTAAGATTTTAAATAAATGGAAAAAGCTTTTATAACAGCTCACCTATATGAAGAGTTATCTGCTGGAACATCTTTTGTGAACATTTCTGAAAGTCGCTCAGATTTCCAAAATTTTCAATTGTTTCAATTTTTAAATAAATATGCATTTTCCTGACCATATTTAGAATCAGCAAGAAAAATGGATTCAAATGAGTCCAAACAAGCCTAGTCTTAGGTCAGTGGTTTTGAGATGGCTTCTCAAATGACCACATATCATATTGAAATTATTCCAAGTGCAACATGTACTATGACTTTTTTTGGAATTCTGTGCATTAAAAAAAATAGCACTTCCAAAAGAGAAAATGAGGGGAAAATCTTATGCATTTACATTATCATGCAACAATGACAAACACAAACAATGCAGTGCTAATACTTGGATCTATTTTTATTTAAATTATAATTGATCTTATTCCACATACTGTTCTTGGTTTTCCAAGCGCTCTTGCTGAAGTACACGGCCTGTTCATGTTGGCGCCGACATTACAGAACGCAAAGGGGTTCCTCTGATCGGCTTCACATTGTAACAAGTAGCTATTTTGACAGCCACATCAGGGCTGTACGGTAGCGCTGGAGGATTTGACGATCATACTTATCTCATGGAGAGAGGAAAACAAACCAAAAGGTTGGGTTTGTAAAATAGAGAAAAATAATTATGTTTATAGATCATATAAAAACTGAATAGCTGTACAACTACATTATTGTCAATATGTCACTAATTCTGGAATTGTTCCAGATAAAACTAAAAAATAGCAAAAATTTTTCCTGTTCATAAAAAAGAGAGAAAAGCTATGGTCACAATTATAGACCTATTGCTGTATTGGTAGGGTTTTCTAAAATCTTGAACGGCTGTATTTAACAGAGTTATACATACCAATACATACACACGGCCTTGATATAGCGCCTTCTCAAACAAGGTACAAAGCGCTTTACAAAATAGAGAGTAATTTACTATTTAGCTAAAAACACTGGTTCATCTTTACAATACCGTTGTATACTATGAGATAAGTACGTAACATATAGAGAAAAAACGCGGCAGAATAAAATAGTGACGGCAATAACAAAAAAACAAATTAAGACACAATCAAAACCGCTTAGGAAATAGATGAAATTTAGAGCTTTCTTAAAGTAACAATGGACTTGGAATGGCGAACGAGATGGCAAAGAGAGAGTTCCATAGGCTAGGGCCGCATTGCTGAAAGCCCTGTCACCACTGAATTTTTGTGCGGGAACACAGTGAGGATAGTCTTGTCGCATCTGCAGAACGCCAATTCCTGGCCTGCCAGGAATATAGACAAAGAGAGGTATTGGAACAAGTAAGATGGCAATGCCGGAAATGCCCTTGTAAGTAAGAAGCATAAGCTTAAGACAACGCGCTCACTAATTGGTAGCCAATGGCGCTCTTTAAGGAGTGGTGTGGCTGGTGTCCTTCTATCAGATCGAACACCAGCATGGCTGCTCTGATTCTGCAAAATCTGAAGTTACTCCGATTTCCATCTGGCCGAATTCATTACAAAAGTTGAATTGGCAGAGTCAATGCGAGATAAAATAAAGTGAGCGGACGAGATGATGACAACTTTTAAATGTGATTAAAGCGGCGGATAGTTAAATATTGCGAAGGTGAAAAGTTAACAGACTTAATGATGACCTTAATGTGCGTCATAGAAATTGTATGATCAAAACAGAACCAGGTTTCTAATGCGAAGGACTGGGAAAACATCCCACTGTCCCGACCCTGATGGTTTTTTACAATTATCTTTGAGGGCGATTTGTGTAATAGGAGAACATGAGATGCAAAATTATGTCTTTCATCATTCAATTGAGTTTGTTACAGCGCATCCACTCAATGAGTTCATCAATACAAAGAGAGAGTCTTTGACAGATGTTTGGACACATAATATTAGGATCAATGTCCAAATAGAGCTGTACTCATCAGCATACATGTGGTAAGCAATTTGTGCTTCCGGATGATTGATGAGATACAGTATGTGTACATTCTGAAAAAGAGAGGCCCGACCACAGAACATGAGAAGACCGAAAGGGAGGGGAGATGAGGCTGTTGATCAAGAATTGAATCCCCAAATGCGCACACGAAAGAGCTGGTTTGGGCAGGTAAGACCGATCCACTGTAAGGCAGTACCTTGAATTTTGAACGATCACGTTTTAACCTATCAAAAACGAATGGCATGGATCAACAGTATCAAAAGCGGCAGAAAGATCTAAGCAGCACAATAGAAACTGCCTTACTGTTGTGAATTGCATTGAGGTATCGGTCTCTTGACCACGCAGGAAGAGGTGCCGTTTCAGTGCTGTGACGTTCTTTGTAAGCGACTGAAACTTTCATTTAAGTCATTTGGAGACAAAGACATTATCTGGTGCATCACTATTTTCTACATTGAACTTAGACATGCAGCTAATATTTGACACAGGCGATGTTTGGAGCACCTCTTGGTCTCGGGAAGGCTTTTGAGAATGGGTCACAGCAGCTTCCCAGAGCTAGCTGGAAAAAACACCAGGCGGATAGACTTGTTAAAATGAAGTGTTAATGGGTCAGCCAGAGTTGCAAAAATATCCTTAATAACACCAATGGAATGGTTTTGTCTAGGAACATGATTTTGATGGAGTTGACCTAATCACCTTTGGTTACCTCTCAACAGGTCTGGATTAAAATCATGCAGTGGAACGGTCTCATCAAGTTTTGTCCCACTTGGATCATTCATGCGAGTAGACCCCTGGATAATTATTCAAGGTCCCGTCTGATTTTGTAGACCTTGGCGACTGAAAAAACATGGCAATGAGCTACTTAGTTCAGTAGGTGAATTACAGTTAGGAAGTTGTTAAGTTTTGGGGTTCAGAGAAGCTTATCAGAGTAGAAACATGGTGTTGTTGTTAGCAATTTTATAATTGTTCTCTGTAATAACCCTCCTTAGCATGATGAAGAGTTTACCAGTCACTGTTGATTGTACATTGTATGCATCCAGATCGACACTATTTCTAGTTTTTCCCATTTCTCTCTAAACGTCAACGTTCACGTCTGGCATCATCAATATCTTAGTAGAACAGGTGATCTTTGGGGTCCCATAATGCGGGTACGCTGTTGAGGAGGTGCATGTGAATCGAGTACACTAATTAAGGACTCCTCCAATTTACCAAGCACCTCATCAACTGAGCCAGTATCATGAAGGTCAAGACTGCCAATCATGGATGAAATGTTATTTGCACGAGAAAGAGTCCTGGTCAATATTCTTTATATTTGATCGGGCACATAGTTCTCAGGATGTGGTGATTCTGGCTGCTATCGTACAATTTAATCAAACGATGATAAGAGAAGCCCAGCCAGGCAAGAGGCCAAAAACCAGCAAATAATCCATATTCAAGAAGAGATTATGATCAGGTCCCAGATGTGGACCATCTTATGGTAGGGCCCAGGATATGGTGATGAAAACCATTAGCAGCAGAATCTCCAAAAATGAAATCAGACTCGGATTTTGCAGGGGATGGTCGAATGCCGTTGTTGGAAATCACCCAGCAGTATCGTTTTAGCGGGAACAAGAGCAATCCAATCAGGAAATATCAAACTATTTAAGAATTGACTCTATTTGAGGAACCATTTTCCCTGGAAGGTGGTGGACGATACACAGGAATGAGTCTACCACTAGTTTATTATTACCCACACAAGCATTGCTTCAAAAGAAGGTGTGAGTAATGCTGTGGGTGTGCATCTTGAATTGTTTAGGACAAGTTTGTGGATGATGCCCCAATACCACATGAGTCATAAGACTTCCTGGGAAAGTGCACGAAGGAATATCCCTCAGGCAGAATATGCGCCCAATGACACAGGATCGCTTTAGCAAACCAGGTTTTCATGTTCATCACCAAAAAAGTCCAAATCATTCTCAATATGTCCATAACGAAATAGGAGACCGTCTTGTACGGACACAACGGGACATTCCAGAGACGCGATGTGTGAGAGATTTTCATTTGTTTGGCATGTCACGAGATGTTCTGGAAGTTCCGTGTAGACGGCCCCAGTATGATGGCGACCATTTGGTTTTTAAGGAATGTCTGGGACAAGCTGGGAGGTTGCTTGTCCGGGGCTCTGGATGGTGGAGATTATATGGATTAAATTATCAATGTTAGCCCGGGGAATGTGGAATGGTAAGGTACGATCATCCCTGTTGAAGGTTGGTGGACGGACGTCACCCTACTGGCCCTTGATTCTACGTTCCATGTGCTTCCCTCCCCGATTGTGCTCTCTGTCTAATGAATATCATGATTATATCCCAAATCTACAATTACAGAAAACACGAAAAAGAATTTAAAAATTACAATTCTTAAAATTACACATTACAGATATTTAATACAAAGAATAACAAATTACAAGATAGCTTTTAAAGAAGTGCCTAGTTTAGCTAAAAAGGATCAGAGCTGTGTTCAGCAGGTCAAGGTCAGAGAACACGTCTAAATCCGGTTGGCTTCAAAAAGACCCCCAAGATAAGGCATAGAAGCGATCAAAATTATAACAATGGCAAATATTTAACAATTTAAAACCTTAGAGCAATATAAAAAAGACAAAATTAGTGAGCATAGCCGGCAGTTTATAGCGAATCTGAAATAAAACCGAAGATTAGACTGCCGGAATGCATTTACCAGCGGCCGCGACGAGGACGCTTTTGCTATTGGAAATGAAGGTCATTTATGAAACAATGAATATACAGAACAATGATATCATTTATGAACAAAATACGATATTATTCAAAAATCAATGTGGTTTTAGACCAAAGCCCCTGATACTTCAATGGCACATTCCAGAATAGTTGATTGTAAAATAACTTTAGCTTCAAATGATGGTAATATTACCGCTGGGGTATTTTTAGATCAGATTTATCAAAAGCGTTTGATTACTATAATCATGATATTTTGCTAGCAAAGCCTTCAATTTGGATTTAGAGGGTTGTGCTAAATTGGTTTATTTAAAAAGTTATCCTACAGATTAGGAACAACATGTAACAATTATAATTCTATTGAGTCTTCAGAAAAATTACTGGACTGGGGAATGCCTCAGGGTTCTATTCTTGGACCTTTAGGTTTAATTAATTTAGGTAAATGATTTTTATCCCCAAATGTGCTCCAAATCTATCATTTATTAGCGATGATACTAGTGCATTTTACTCAAATCAGATGTTCAGATTTTGAAAATGACATATGAAATGATGGAATTGGCAAATTAAATATACCACCAACTAAATGATGAAATAGAAATTAAGATAGATAAATAAAATAAATAAAGTTGATTCAGTGAATATTCTTGGTATTGTAATTGACCAAAATCTTTCTTGGAAAGAGCATATTAATATTTTGAGCAAAAATGTTCAAGAAGTATTGGTGTATTGGCAAAGTTAGACACTCCCTTCCTGAATGTGTACTATTAAATTTGTATAATACTTTTTAAGTATGGCTTAACAGTTTGGGGAAATGCTGGTAAAGTTGATAAAGAGAAGATTCACATACTGCAAAAGCGTGCTTCAGTGAATATTCTTGGTATTGTAATTGACCAAAATCTTTCTTGGAAAGAGCATATTAATAATTTGAGCAAAAATGTTCAAGAAGTATTGGTGTATTGGCAAAGTTAGACACTTCCTTCCTGAATGTGTACTATTAAATTTGTATAATACTTTTTAAGTATGGCTTAACAGTTTGGGGAAATGCTGGTAAAGTTGATAAAGAGAAGATTCACATACTGCAAAAGCGTGCTTTGAGAGATTAATGGGAAATTGTGAATACAGATGTTCATCAAGTCCTCTGTTTATGAAATATAATGCATTGAAAATTGATGATTTATATGATTTAGACTTGTGTACTTTTATGTACAAACTCTGCAATAACTTACTCCCTAATGCTTTGAATAACATGTTTACAGCTAATTCTGATAATCATTCATATAATACTAGACGTGCTTCTGATTTTCAGATTCCAATTTACAAACTTGGATTTTGCGAAAAATCAATTCGATACTGTGGTGTTAAATATTGGAATAATATCCCTTAAAATGTCAAAATGCAAAAACTGTTAAAATATTTAAATCTTCATATAAAAGATTACTATTAGATAAATATAATTCATAACATTTAAGGTAGCTGGGATTTTACAGGCCTTTGGCTTATTACTCAGTTCCCTCCACAACGCATATTAAATGTTTAAACTGTCTTATTCATATATTGTAAATTTTGTAAATAATACATTATTGTACTTTTGTTGCATTTTGTGAAAAAAAAAGAAAAAGAAAAGAAAGACCTGATTACCTTTCCAATGTTGACTGAAACGTATGCATTACCTTCCATGTAAAATTAAATCCCAAAATACCAATAACACCCCTCTTAGTCAGGTCAGGTTTCCTTTCAGGGCCTGTTACTGGTACCTGGTAACCAGTACTACCTGTCCCAGTACCAAGTTGACGGCGGCTAAACCATCACCCCCATCAATTTTCTATGGAAATCTGATGAGGAGGGTAGCTGGTTACTCTGGTAGAATGAAAAAAGATCTACCTACAAGGGCGTCAGCTCAGGAGAGCTATTAGCGGCCATCCAGCACATGCTGCCTTGTATGGTGGGCACTGTTGGCCAAAGGCCAGGCCCACCGCTGAAAACTGTGGATTGGCATCAGGAAGGGCATCTGGTCAATTATTTTTTGCTCCAATAAATCCTCACACCAGCAGTATTGCTGAGTGTGAGGTAAATCCGGCCACCCCGTTTAGCGGGGACAAAACCAGATTTTAAACTTGGGTTTAACTAACTAACTAACTAAAATGAAATTAACATTTTAATGAAAATCAATGTTTCAAAAAATATTTTGACAGTTATTTTCTAAGAATGAAAAAGAAGATCTACCTACAAGGGCATCAGCTCTGGAGAGCTAATGGCGGTCATCCAGCACAAGCTGCCATGCGTGGTGGGCGTGGTTGCCCAAAGGCTAGGCTCACCACCGAAAACTGGATTGACGTCAGGAAGGGCATCCGGTCAATTATCTTTTGCTCCAATAAATCCTCACACAGCAGTATTGCTGAGTGAGGTGTATCCGGCCACCCTCGTTAACGGGGACAAAACCGGATTTAAAACTTTGGTATAAATAACTAACTAACTTCTAACTGTGGTCTTAACTTTCTTAAGATTTGAATAATATGTGTGTAATATTTTAAAATTATGGTGAGCACTGTTGCCCAAAGGCTAGGCCCACCACTGAAAAAAATCCTCACACCAGCAGTATTGCTGAATGTGAGGTGTATCCGGCCACCCCTGTTAGCGGGGACAAAACCGGATTTAAAACTTTGGTTTAACTTTTAACTAACTAACCCCCGACTATATACAGTGGTAGCTTATATCAACACACAATGCCTGATTGGTATTCATACACTCTGCGTATTTACACATACAGGGTGACCAAATAAAAACTTTACCCAAAATGAAGTGATATTCTTCTACTTTTTTTTAAATTGATATCTGTGGATTTTATTTTATCATAAAGAATAGGAAATTGAGCATCTTGCCTGAAAGAATTGTTCATTTTGGTTGAGTGGTTCTCAAGATATGGTCCACTGAACAATAAGTCAGCAAAACAGACTTGTCCACAGAGCATCGTTTTTCTTAGGCATGGAAATCCCCAATGCCCAAATCGATCAAAGAAAACACAAGACAGAAAACTGGTATTTAGCACAACTGCATGCTATAATTTCCGATTTGAAAAGCCCGGTTGCCAAAACAATTTATGTGTACTTATCATTCCATCATGAATACCCATGGACAAGTCTGCAGTTGTACTAAATAATAATAATAATAAACCATATTTGTGAGCGCATAAAACATAAATAACATCTCAATGCGCTATATTGGTGAGAACAATGGAAGTGAAACACTCAAGAGAAATTACACAGGGAAAGCAATATTAAATAAGTGAGTTTTGAGCTGACTTTTAACCGAGCTATAGTTGGTTAATTGCGGATGTGTTTGGGGAGGGCATTCCAAAGTATTGGGGCAGCAACAGCGAAAGCCCACTCACCATAGGTCTTTGTACGGGAGGCAACGACTTGTAAGCTACCCTCAGGGCGCACTTTACCTGACCTAAGCCCGAGGTATGGGAACTAGGGATTGATAAGATTTCAAGTAGGAAGGGGCCATGCCGTGGAATTCTTTGTAAGTGAGAAGAAGTTAAACTGAATCCTATGATCAACCGGAAGCCAGTGGAACTGATCACAAAGAATTGGGTTAATATGATCACGCTTCTTGGTGAGAGGAAATTAGCGAGCGGCCATATTTTTTTATTCTTTAGTAATTTTGTGTGATGTCTTTTTTTAGGAAGGCTGTACAAAAGAGAATTGGCCGTATATGCCTACTGATGACAAAAACCTGATAAGTTTCTGTGTGGATGCCGAGTCGAGGTATCTTCGCAATTTACCAATCTTGCTCAGTGCAAAGGAAGCACTTCGGCATAAGTTGTTAACATGATGGTCCATCTTGAGATGTTTATCAAACACAACACCTAGGTCTTTTACTTGAGGTGCAGTATTTACAGCTACATCACATACTTTGATAAGAGGAAATTGCTGTGCTGTTGAAAAGCTTGATGTAAAGTGTATGATCTCAGTTTTGCTGTCATTAAGGACTAAGAAATTAGATGACATCCACATTTTAACATCCTTAATACTGTTCTCAATTTTCTCAATGGCATTGTGTTGGGTCCTGACATTGAAGCTGATGTAAATTTGGGTATCATCAGCATAATGTCACACAGGAGAGACCAATACCAGTTTTCTGTCTTGTGTCAGGGCAGTGGGGGTAGGACACAATCTCCTTGATGTAATTTTGGTTATTTTAATTGACCTTCCACAGAACATCCTTATGAGCAAGCTTGAAGTGAAGCTCTTATAGACTAATACGTATACATATTGGAAGTGAAGAGAATGCTATACTCGAACAACATATTCTCTTTACCCCTCCAAGCATCAATTTGAATGTAACCATGTTTACTCATGCTCAATCCAACCTCACACACTGCATGTGGTACATTATTTGGGAATCATGCTTGACTTTCGAAGTTGTTGAAAACTCAGATACTCCCGCATGGGATGACTTGTGGTTAAGGTACTGCATGTCGTGTGTATCTAGGTGGATGATTACCCCCCATTTGTGATGTGGTACCCATGTGGGTGCATACTCCAAAACTGCTAACACAAAACCACAAGGTTGGGATCAAAAAAAAAGTTGTGAATAAGCTTTTCTCAAGGATATCTATTGAACAATGAATATAACAGAAGGTGCTGGAATCATGAAAGGCACCTTTAAAGCGGCACTGGCACATTTTCACAAAATATAAAATTTCTTCAATTTGCTCTCAAATGATAGTCTAGGCCATTGGAATAGAGATACATTTTACACATAAAAATAACATACTCAAAAACAGATAGGGACGCAAATTATACTCACCAAGGTTGTGAGATTGTTCTATTTTATACATGTATACTTACGAATGATCCAACTAGTGCATTTTTTGTGCTCAAAAAGGCCTTCAAACACACCTATTGCCACATTAAAAATTTC
Source organism: Ophioderma brevispina (assembly GCA_023653785.1). Classification (NCBI taxonomy): domain Eukaryota; kingdom Metazoa; phylum Echinodermata; class Ophiuroidea; order Amphilepidida; family Ophiodermatidae; genus Ophioderma; species Ophioderma brevispina. The sequence continues at coordinate 14,975 of JAMKCH010004586.1, forward strand.
GGTGCGCCCATGCCTAGTAGTGGTCCACGCTAGCATCGGTACGCCCCAACAATATGACCGCACTGTCGTCCAGAATCCTTTGCTCATTTTTTTAACCTCCCAAGGCGCCACTTGCGGGGAAGGGCCTAGATGGGGGTTACTAGTTGGATCATTCGATATACATGTATAAACTTAGAACAATTCTCACACCTTGGTGAGTATATTCTATTTTATCCATTTATACATTACGAAATGACCCAACTATTGCATGACTGCCACACTTGTCACTAGGTGGAGAAGTGAGCCGTAGTCTCAGTTGTAGCGGGGTTTTCTCGCCATGTGAATTTAATGAGCTAAATCGTTTTGCCCCAATATACTTCCATATATAAAACATGATAACACATGTTAACACCGAGCACTCTGTATCAAAGCACTAAAATTTATAATAAAACCGGCACTCCTACCTTAGGAGCTGGTTGATATGATCATGGAATCCTCCCTCTTACTCTGAACTGCTTTGCGACAGATGTTTTGGCCACGATTTTGAATTACTTGTAAGGACTCTATATATAATATTTCTGAACGTTGAGGCGTCCTCCATCCTGCTGCTAGTTCCATTATATATCAGAATATGTTCACCCTAAGGGAAAAAGCCCAAGGTGTTGGCTGACTTCTAATTTCATGATCATGCGGGTTAAGGGCGATGTTAATGTCCAGTGACGAGGCTTTCACTTTCAAAGCATCAGAGATGGGGAAGTGACCCAGCGTGATTATGTTTGCCCTTGTTGCCGTTTTATTTTAGTTTAGTGAAGAAACGTGGTCAGATATTGAGTAATCCATATTTCCTTAAAGAAGGCAGTATGTGGTATTAATGTCAGAGAGCTCCTGACTGGACACCATCGTTTATCTCCAGACTCAGTATTAATTCTGGGAAGCTAGCTCTGGAAGAACTATAGGCTGATGTGCATAATTGAGTGTCCTGTGTTTTTGTTGGCCAAGAAACCAGCCCGAGGACGTAGAGTGGACATAGTGAAGAATCTGAGAAGCCCCTATACCTGCTGTCTGTAGGTAACGCATAATTTCTGAACATCGTCAGGTAGATGCAGCCATCAGAAGGATGTTGTCTTTCTAGTCAAAAATCGAGCAAGAGTTGCAGTTGTCCAATGGTTCAACCGGTTCGCCGGCGACGTACTAAAGGAAGTTTAGCTGTTAAATACACACATATTTTAGCTAACTGTACCCCTATTTATAGATTCGTTTTGTGACCTGGTACAGTGGGAATTCACCCGGCTTGACAACACTTCACTGAAAAATTAACATGTCACATCGGTGCATTTTCACATTTAGCAGCGATGTACTGGGGTGAAAGGTCACCTGTTTAAAAAGCAGCTCAGCTACAGAGACGAGCTGTGTGAGTGATTGTAAACATTGAAGCAGACGGACACCTATCTACTGCTATGCAATCTAATCGTAAAATACACATACATTACCACGCTGTCTCCACAGGAGGCAGATGCGGATTCAATCTTGTGGTATTTTTGGAACGGAACGTTGAAGCGTTGAAGTCGACTATATAAAAATAGTGGAGGTTGGCTTCCTTCTTTCTCCCGCCGCCAAAAGGGAGGCAGCTTCTGAAAAACCTTTGGCGTTTGAAGGCGAGCTTGAGAGAGATGCCACACAGACAAGTGTAGCGATTTAGCCTTTGGAGCGCCACTCTTCTGTTTCTTCCGCTTCCACCAACAGATTTGCCTTAAAGGAATCAGTCTTGGATAGTCTTCCAACAAGCTGACTAGTCTTAAAAACCAACCTGACTGGCCAAAAGGGGCTACCCAAGCAGATCTTACTTACATGATTGCTGTAACTCTGTTAGTACCTTCGCCAGAATAGTTAACGGTGGAAATACGTATGCAATCAGGTTCTCCCAACTTATTGTAAAACAGTCTCTGCCCCAGGCTTTCTCGTCCGCTAGTCACGTGCAGAGTTGGAGCTGGTTATCTTGTTGTCTGCCAAACAGATCACCTATGGGGCTATAAGTCTTCGAAACTCATCTGGCATATAAACAAACAAAAAACAAAACAAACGGCTTGAAATGCCACTCCACGTTGATACCGAATAGCCATCATTTTGTGCTGTTTCCTTGAGGAAAAGCTGTCTTCTAACCAGTTAAGACCTCTTGGTAGATTTCCGCCTTGAGGGTAGTTGAATGCTACTGGCACCAAAGGTGAGGGCGGATGGTTGCAATGTACATGAGGATACTCTTGTTCCTCCTTGTGGGTTTGATCTAGGCAACTTACAAGAGGAATGTTGCTGATCTGATTTTCACTGACTTCCTTCACCCGAAACCACTCTGTTTGAATCGCTTTAAGAGCATGTTAGACCACTACAACTCTAGTATATTACTATGGAGTCCTATTATCTTCGACCATACTCCCTTACTTTTGTGGGATCTCATGCAATGCTTCCCAGCCTATCTTCGAAGCAATCCGGCGTGGTATATTCGATTAGGTATCATCTTGGAACTCTTACCCCACCATAAGAATCTTGAGTTGCAATAACCAATCTTAGATGCTACAACGATCTTTGGCTTTATGGAACTAGAACGTGTAGATCGAGACGTTAGTCCTGTAGTAATCCCGAAGGTGTAACTGGAGCAGTCTCCACCACAACTAGCAGCAGGGTAAGTCTACTAATTTTTGCCAGCATTCTTTTGCGCGGAGCCATAGATGAGCAGGGGATAAATTCATCTTCAGAATGAGAAGATACTATCTCACGTTTTGTGATTCTCACTTCTGTAGGAAAAACTTTGGTTTTTCTCAAGTCCAGAATTGCGTGCTAAAACTCGCTTCTGACTTGCAGATGGATTAGATTTCTTTGGTTACCGAAACCCAGCTCTTTCCACACCGTCTTCTTAACCAAAGTTACACTCATACTTCTCAGACTCGATTAGCTAGAAGCTACCAACAACCAATCATCGAGATAGATAAATATTTGGAACCCCTCCTTCTCAGATTTCTGCCACTGTCTTCACTATTCTTGTAAAGGTAAGGAGATCAAGTAGAAAGTCCCGAATGGTAAGAGCTCGAATTGGAAGACTGGTTGTCTAAACTGAAGCGAAGTCCAACCTTTGAGAGGAAAAAACTGGAACAAAAGTAGGCCGGTCCTTTTAAAATAATCCCATGTCGCACCAAACAGCCCTTCTTCAACTCTTTGCCGACAGCTGAAAAGCAACCAGTCTCATAAACTTCGGACAATAATAATACTGTTCAGAGGGCGTAGAGTTTGAACGGTCTGAGGTCTCATCCTTTTCGCTATTGAAAAATATCATTTTTCCTAAATTCCTTCACTTCGTTTTTTCAAAAACTAAGCGTTATGTCCTCTCTGGCATAGGGCGTAGAGCAACAAAACTTAGACTTTCACAGTGGTAACTGCCAAGGTAATCTTCTGAAGTTGTTTGAATAACCCATAGATCCGAGGTATCGACCGCCCGCCGGGAGGATAACTTCTATGGCCCTCCGCTTGCGTCATCGGTAGGAATGAATCAATTTGTATCTTCTTTCTCCTACTTCATCTTCTCCTACTCGCGCCACATTTGTCGCCTCAAACGTCTTTAGTAGGAAGAATAACTTCTGTACTGTCTAGAGCCTCTATAGTTGGATTTGCCGTCCTTAGAGTCTACCCCGACTTCCGAAAGGAACTTCTGTTCCTTCTGAAGGCATGAGAAGACTATAGCGGAGTCTTTCTGCAAAAGCCATAATCGTAAGGTCTTTATCTATACGGTCTAAATCTTGAAGAACCGCTGTTCCTGTAGAACTGAGGCACTTGATCAGCAACTAAACTCGTTCTTCTTCCAGAGAGGCTAAACTAGACCACTGTCCTTCCCAAAAGATCTTTACCTCTAGAAGCATTGAGGAGAACTTCCTTGGCTGTAAATTCAAGCGTCACTGCATTCTTCCTTCCAGAGCCACTAATTGGTAAGCATCTTAGTACAAAGGCTCGTAGAAACGTGATGACGATCTCTCACCAGTATAAAGGCATCTCTCAATGGCTTCCCTAGAACACTCTACAATATGGCTCCAATAAAGCCTCATAAGATGCAAAGACAAGCTACACTTCGAAGTTCACATATAATTACAGGCATCTGTTTCAAAAGTCGAAGATCAACATCCTTGCCTCATTCCCGATCAATTCTATTGACAGGTTCGTTATGTTTCTAGAAGAACGGCCTTCGTACCACCGCTGGTGGGCAGGGCCTTGGCTTGACGTAAGATTTACACTCATCAGAATACATCTTATCCCAGCATGGTCTGGGACCCATAGGCGCGGAGAAGAATTCAAAATCTTCCTCCCATGTAGGTTACGACTCAGATCCAATTGAGAAGAAGGGAGTCTTCAGAAATTCAGAATCACATTTCAAAACCTCGATGAACCAAAACGGCCGTCAAAAAGGGCGCAGCAACACAGGGAGATAGGTACTGTTAGCGTCGGAATCTTCCGTCAGGAAAGAGTCCGTATCGGAGTAAGGACTCCATAATCTATCTGAATCTCTTCAATTTCGTATCCTCAATCAATCATGCCTCGACCCAAGCTATTACCAGTGCGCTCTAGACATGAATTGCCTGACTCGAATGTTTCCCTGAGTCGGATAGTGCATTTAGCCGGTATGTTTGAGTATGCCTTAAAGAGCTTAACTGGTACTGTAATCACTAGATCTGAACTCGAGGATGGGCCTTGTTATCTATGAATCAACTGTAGAGTCATGAGATGATAGATCCCTATCAACATAAACAGACATAACAACTTCAGATTCAGTACAATCGCATGGTTGGTGAAACTGACTTCCCTTATTCACAGTTATAGATTTCTTAACTCTAGACCCCCCTTGTAGTAAATCATGCCTCTTTAGGCCCTTGACACATAATAATTACTGACATCGTTCAATTCGATCTTTAACGGAGGAATCATAATACGAGGCAATGTCATCTATACTAGAGGAGCGTTTTTCTGTCTTATAAGTTGAAAAACTTTATGAGGAGAGGCCACTGTTTTCTTGTCTCCATGAGCAAACTTGGTCTAATAGTCTAATGAGAAGAATCTCCGCTAGTCTTGGACCGAACGATCTTCCGATCAAGAACTAGATCTATAGACGTGAAGAACTACCTGAATGAGAAGAGCCTCTAATCTTTTGATAGTCAATGGCTAGGAGAATTCTTAATGACTATTCTCTACTACTTGTGTGAGACTTTGTAGGCGTTGAGGAGAAAGTATTCTAAACCTTTACGAGCTATTCTGTCCACTGGAGAACGTCGGCAGTGATGGCTGGACCACCTCTCTGAAGAAGAGTACTATTCATTCCGGGGTCGAAATTCGCACTCTCTCAGTAGATCGCGGCTACGGAGACTATCACTGGAAGACTTGCGTAGACTGACTGCGCCAGCCTGGAAAGGGAGCAATGTCTCAAAGATCATGTAGTGTGAATCATCTACCTTCCTAGTCGCAGATGAATATACAAGGATGAGAAGAACTCCTTTCCGGATCCTAGACGAACGGCTGATTCTATTATGACTTGAACGGAAGGAGACGGTGAACATGCCGCGAAGACGATAGGTGATGACCTTGACGGTTGGAGGCAGCCCATATGGGACAGGTGGTATAAACTTTTAATCCGAAAGAACTACGATGGCTGGCCCTACTGTTAATCGTGGAGGAACGGTATGAACATTCCTACACCCCGGAAACCAGGAGACGGCCCGAACGTTAACTAGGTGGACGGACTGACGGACCGGAAAGCCTGTAGTCTTTAAGAAAAAGGAGAAATTAATTTCCCTAATCGTAATACAACCTCTGATGAAAACAACAACTACTTCCTTCGAAGCAAGATTGAAACTCTGTCTTCCAATTGGAAGAATATCTACTCCGTCGCATCACCATAACAAAGTCTCATGTTCCTCTGACATACACTCATGACCCGTCGGTATACTACAATCGGCACCATCGTCGGCCCTGCCGCACCATAATTAGTCATAGCTACTGTAACGGAATACATGGCCATCAGAGGTGAAGAGCTATTTAAAATTATCTATATACGCGGAGAATCTTCGATACTCCTCACTACGGGATACGGGCACCCACCGCCAGAAAAAAAAGCTCCATACTTCCGAGTACCATCGGTAACCGTTATTCATAACCATATCCGCATCAATAAGTCTTAACCACAGGCCTCTGTGGCTTCATTCACTGCCGCCACGGATTTCGCCCTCAGTTTAGAAATCATAAATCACTGCAGGCAACACTACGGACGCCGGTGGACCGAGGTTGATTAAGTTTCACACCACTGATAAATAGCCAGACTGACTTCTCAAGTAATTGTGGAATTATCACTTGACTGAGGCGAATTTCTATCAGCTGGTGAGACCGTCGACTCTGTTAGATCACTCATTTGAGGAGTATTGGACCGTCAATATGCCACGGCTGGATTTCTTGGGCGACCCGTATAGAGACGGCACCGTCGGCTAACTCAAACAAGGAACCGTTGATAATCTTCCAATCCACCATGAATGGAAGGAATGGATAGACCAGCCAGTCGTATGTAATCACTTAATCATCCCTCGGAATTGATCTACATCCACGCCATTATCATCACAACTGCAGAGGGGCTGTACAAGCTTGCCTATAAACTGTCTAATAGCCTCTGGAACAACCGTAGATACTAACGTCTGGAAGCTTCGATCAAATATAGAACTTGACTGCTCTTGAAGAAGTCTAGTTTGAGTGTAGAGTGTAAGCTTCCCCGGTGAACGACCCGGAAGGGAGATGCCCGAACGAGATGGAGCTGTTTAGGCTAGGCCTTTGTCTCTTTAACTTCTTCCATATACACGTCCAATTCATCAAAGAATTTCTGGATCTCCAATTCTGTCTACCCTTTGTGTATATTACCAGGTCTCTACTCTGAACAAGCTTCTGAACTTCACACTCAATTTCAGGCGGTCGTTGTCTTGTCCCGAAGAAACTCTTTACATCCAGAAACACTTCCGAAAGTGGTTCCTCACTTCTGCAACATCAAAAGTAAAACATACTTGTAACGTTGTTATATACATAGGATGACCGCACCGAGAATCGGGATTGTTCCAAAAGGGTAGAGGTCAAAATAAGGCCAAGGAGAAAAGACGGCGACAGAAGACACATGCACCCCCCCCCAAAAAAAAAAAATTGGGAAAATTTGATATTCATCGGCATGAAAACTACTGTAGTTTAACGCTGTGAGAACACAATGCATGGGTGCACCGCTAGCCTATAGACAAGGGCGAAAATAAATTATAAATAGCAGGGCGCAGACCGAGACAGAGACAGATCCCCAACATGCCCTGGCGGTCTAGTTGTGGACTTACCTAGGGGGGGGCTAAACTGGCCAAGGAATTAAGCCCACTTAACACCCGTAGAACGAGCAGCGCGAAACAATGGCCTGAGGCTCGGGGGCAAACCATGTGAGGGATAAGACAAAAATAATTATCTGATACTTATGTTAACAGCTTCCGAATTCCACTCCTTAGAAATCTTCCTAATTCCACTCCTTAGCAACTTCCGGATTCGGTCTAAAGAAAACATCTCTTCTCAAACTTCACCACCACCAACACATCATCATCCAATACTCCGACAACCGTAGTAGAGGTAGATGTTAATCAGATATTATATACATAAAGGGGAAACTATTTTATGTATAATTATCCCATTCAAATTTTCACATGGTGCCCCAATTGAGACACAAAAAAGAGCAAGGGATTCTGGACGCCAGTGACTTCATATGGTTGTTGGGCGTACCGTGCTAAGCATGGACGCTATACTAGCATGGCGCCCAATTTTTAATGTGGCAATATGGGTGTCTGAAGGCCTTATTTGAGCACAAAAAAATGCACTAGTTGGATCAATTTCATATGTATAAAATGGATAAAATAGAAGAATATTAAAGACCTCCCGGGGTACTTTGTAGGCTAACTGTTTAGTTTTCCATAACTTTAATCAACAAATGTATATATTACATGACTATCATAGCCTTGTACTCATTGTATTTTAAAACCCCAAAGGTCCAGACTGGTCACATGGGGTTCATGCATGGAAACATGCATACGTCATGTGTTTTCTTGTGTTAAACACCTTTCCGTCGCTGCTGATTGTGTCGCCAGCGACATCAATAACTTGTCCCGTTTACCCATAGGACGCTGATTTGTTCTCAATCAGTTCAGGTGGAGGGCTAATGTATAGAAAGCTTTACATCCATGCAAAAATATTGACTTTAAAGATCTTGCTTGAGGGTGCCACTATTTTTCAAATGTGCCATGTCTCTTTAAGGTACTTCAAAGGTACTCCCATTAGAAATGGGACTGTATACTAGGACAGCCCACTCATATCTCAATCTGATGCCATCTTTAAGGTTAAAAAGTGGTGACTTTACAAAATACCTTAAGTTATAAATCACTTACATCTGTTTCTTTTCTCTTTCTTTCTTCCCCAGGCACCCCTACCACCACAACCCCGCCGGCACCTCTTCTCCCCCTCGACCTCGTCCACGTCGAGCCTTTTCTCGTCTCTCTTCTTGGGCTTTTATATTCTGCTTCATTTTCTGTATTCAGTCAGATAAACAAGACCACATTTAGTGTGAATAAAAGATTTGTTTTTTTTCTAAACATATCTTTGTTTATAATTGATACACAGCGCAGCATTATTCTCTGTTTTCTCTTACCTTCTTTCTTTATGTCTGTTCCCATCTGTGACAGGACTTCATATCCTGAGAAAATCGAAGGGAAACTGCTTGCTGTAGATGACAGCGGCCTTCATCAGTCATTTCTTGATCAACCTCAGCCGTGGTACTTGGGTCCAATCCCTGCTTTGATCATGTTGCGAAGGTTGCGCAACATGGCCATAAATGGTAGTTTCTTGTGGTCTGATAATGAGAAGGATAGAATACAAATTGAAAGGCAATTGATATGTGTGAGTCAACATCCTATGTCCATCAAGCAATCAACAAGGAAAATATACTCAAGTTTAAACCTTCAAAATCCCCCTGGCAGGACATAACCTAGGTCAAAGTTCACATTCGGGGTCATTAGAGTCAATCTGATACACCCTAGGTGTAAATCCTGGGCCAGTGATTCTTCTTTGGACAAAATAAATCAATGTATATAATAAACTTGTTGGAAAACAGTAAGAGAATAAAGACACTCAAGGAGGGTAACAAGTAGAAAACATGACAAATAGAGTTCATTGATATGACCTTGACCTACAGATCTGTTATCGCCCACACTAGGGTTTTTATAGGATACAAATATTGACTGCTATGAGGGGCATGGTTGAAAACTATAGGGCCAAAGGTCATCTCGAAACCATACTAGCCCCGAGGCGTAAGCCGAGGGCATAGTATGGTTTCGAGAATCACCGAGGGCCATAGTTTCAACATGCGCCCGAATAAAAAGCGTCAATATTTGTTTGATATAACCGAATTATATAGATTCTTGTATTCGGATTGGTTTTAAAAGAAATTCTAAGCAATTTCTTTAACATAGCCTAATATGTGTAGGCCATGGTTTAAGTAAACAAATTTGTGGGAACTACCGATAGTTCATCAGTGTACTTCCAGTGTTCCAATTAAACCAATCCAAAATTAAAACTGAGAAAACGAGAAAAAACAGTAACAAATTCCAAAAGTCCACTTCTTCAATTCGTGGCAACATTTTTTTAAAAAAAGTCCGAAAGAAAAATAACATCTTCAAATTGCTTGTAATTCAAACTGTTTTGATGCAGAAAACAAGTCGCAAGGACAACATATAACACTATTTACAAAAAGTGTGGAATCGATTGATAAGTGTTGCTAGATATTTAACCCACAGTGGACTGGTAAAGTTGAATGTGGTGGTTTGTTTCTGCCATTGGCTGCTTGTTTTTGTTGGTTTTTTTTTTGAAAAATGTTCACAGGCACCGTCACGGTGCCCGGGAGAATTTGTTATGTCTTGCAGTTCAGCTCAATGTCAGCAAGTTCCTTATCGTACTTCACTAATTATTGTTAGCAGCCAGATGTAAAAGGAATTTCTGCAGGAGGTGCTTCTGATGTCAGATTAATGATGATGGCTATTGCTTGCACATTTCTCCTTCTTGCCTCAACTGGTCTAGATAGTATTTATGGCTTGCTTCTGAGTGTGCCAGACACTTCATGATGTCGCGATCTTGGAATCCAGCTTGATTCAAGGTAATGCAGCTAGTCGCCCGTAGGCAATGATTTGGGTACAAACCGTGTACCAGCTCTGTAGATAGGATTTCATCTTGTCTACGAGGGTATTCTATCCCGAGAGGGAACATTACAATACCACGGGCCGACTCGGAGAACTTGTCCATTAGGCCGACGCAGAGGTTTTGCCAAAAACCACGGCATTCTGGATAAGCTTTTACCACATAGAACAGGAAAGACGAAAACAGGGCAACGCGGACCTCCGGTTTGCATCATAATACCTCCTTGACTTTTCTCGGTGTCTTCCCCACGATTAATTCTTTGTGAGGGTATCTTCAGAGTGATGTAGCATTTTTCCCCTGATCATGGAATTTCAAATCTTTCACGCGTCATGCCTCGTAAGTTCTCCCTGCCCACGATGTGCAAAAAGTATGCATTTATCCAGAAACACCTTGTCCTGTAGACATTGTGGATCATTCAAATCCCGTGACTCTTGAATTAAGGCCATGTCTCCTGGCGATCGGGATCTTGGCTTTAAACACCCTTTACCTTGCTGTGTCAGGGTGCTGAGAAACATTTGAAAAACTCGTGAAGAATTAGCAAAATCTTCAAGACCTATGATCTCAACTTTCCTTGTGTTGAGGAGGAAGTGACGTTGAGTCCAAAACGGATCGCCATCATCGACTTTTTTGCTATACAAAGTGCCATTTTTCTGGCGGCAAGATTGCGTAGAATTTCCCAAGCAAGTCATCGAACTCCGAAATTCGGCAACCTTCAACGGCCTGGCAGATTGGACGTCACCGCTGTCAAAATAATCCTCGAATATCTTCACGGCGTATTTTACCCGCCTTTGGTATTAGCACTATCAGCTGCGTCTATGAATCCTTTAGACCTTCGTCATCTACAAGCTTAAAGCGTGGACTGCGATTCAAGCCATTCGTCGCCCTTGTTCGGTGTTGTTTGTACAGGGTTAGTTCCAGCACTGTGGTAAATAGATGTGAAACAAAAAGTTCTAAAAGCGAATCGTTTGCTACACACACAGAAATTGTAAACCCGGTGAGTCGCGCTTGTATTCATCTCTTACACCAGCATCAATATGTACACTCATAATACAGATGGATATATAGTCCGTACAGCAGTATCTATGTTGGGAAGAGGTGTCAGGTTATAGGTCATGAATGAGATGCCCGCTCTCCAGGGAAAGTTCATTTTTGGTTCAATTCTGAAGCGAGTTTGAAATTTATGCCTTCCAACTTTAACCATCAGATGACAGGGGATCTATATATGAGGTATATAATGGATATATACTATGATGGAAAATCCCCCTTCTGACAAAAGCCAACCAGGGGCCCGACTAACAAAACTGCAATCTATACTTGTCCAGATGAACTAAGGGTGATGTCATTAGCTTTTGTGCAGCTATTATGCAAGATTATCACGACGCCGACTTTGTATGCTCACATTACAGCCGGGGCTTACTGTGATTCAAACATTTAAGACTGTGTGAAGTTATGACGTCACTCCTTAGTTCAGGCGGGATGAAGTATACACATGGGGATCTTGTCCAATGGAAATCCGGCAAAAGCCATGCATAGCATGTGAAAAAAATCCAAAGCTGTACATCAAAGGCTGTAACCTTTAAAAGATACTAAGAGACTTTTCTTTTGCCAAATACATAATAGGGCTGGCTGCGAGCTAACAGGTTAATTATCTACCCTGGTACCGAATAATGTTCAGAACAGGTACCCCAGAGCACACAAGTGGCATCAATTCAACTGTATAAAAAACAAACCCTTTGTACCATAATCCATATGTCATAAATATCCATTGGGTCATTATCGTGGAAACTAACCAAAAAAATATGAAAATATGTAACATTAAAAAATATTAACATCTTTGAAGTTCAGTCAACTCCCACATGGTATGTAGCCAAGTTATAGGGTCACAGGGTTAGTAGTTTTTCATTGGCCCGTGGGATAGAGTAAGGATTGTAGAAAATGGTGTCATGATTTTTTTAAATTGAAAATTTATATTCAAGTAACCCTCACAGCCCTATACATCAAACAATTGGCACAATGATTTCCTTATATTTTTACTGTCTTTACCATTTTGTCATTATTTAGTGAAAGCCAAAAACTTTAAAAAATTATATTAAAAAATATTAGCAGTATCTGTATACTGATCAATTTGCTTTTTGTTCAATCACCATCCAAACCCCTCCCCAACGGGTCATGACGAGTGTATTTGGAGTTTTATGGGTATATGGGGTAATATTTTGTTCAGAAGTCCAGTTATGGATGGTCACGTTTTAACAGTGTAGAGGTGATGTACAAAATTGCAATGATTTTTTAATTCAAAACGTGACCACTTTGAGTAAATGTAACAATAGTTAGAATTCGTCCAGGTAAGACCATGTCAGGTGGGTACCCGGGGGTTCCAGGGTAAATGTCCACCCAATACATATGAAAAACAAAAACTATCACTAAAAGAAGTATTTTCTGTAAATGTTTTACAAATTACAACCTTTGACCAGTAGCAACACTGAGAAAGAACTAATGATCTGTGGCCAAAACAGGATTGATGTTGTGAAAATTATATCAGGCAGATATAACTTTTTGGTAAGGGACAGTATTATTAGTTACTACCTCACTATGAGATCCTCCCATGTTGCTTGCAAACATTGCCTTTCATAGAGGACTTGTTTTCCCATGTCTCTGGTATGGGCAACATCATGCGTTGGCCCCTGTTGACTCCCATTTCCACCAGGTAGCCTTGCTCTTATAGAAACTCTCCAAATCTTCAGGGTACTAAAGGAAAAAAATAAATAAAAGGCCCGATAAGGTGCAATTCACATTCAATCAGCATTTAGTTTAAAAAAAAAAATTTAGGTAAATTTGTGTTGGAAAAGTAACGGTAAAAAGAATGTGCACTTTTATATTATTCCTCTTTACCTGGACCCATGCGAGGCAATTCCTAGGCCTCCCCACCAGCACTTCCAGTAAAGATTGCTTACGTATTTGCAAAGTGAAAGAAACAGAACGCCCAAGGTTTACACGCTTTATTCATGCATGACGTTATGTCATGCATTTACGGAATAAAGCGTGTAATCCAATTGGGGTCTCGTTTCGTTTTGTTTCGCAAAATCAGTAATCCCTCTAAAGACTAGGCTGTGGTGACATGCAGCCAACGATGATTTTGTGGGCAGACCAGATGATAACGGGTTACAGTTTCATGAAAAAAACAGCCTAGAGGCAAGACATTTTATGTCGAAAATCCAGGGCAGGTTCCAGCCAGAATTGCGGGCAGACCAGATGATAACGGGTTACAGTTTCATTGAAAAACAGCCTAGAGGCAAGACATTTTGTCCAGGCAGCTTTATGGCCAGAATTGCCCAAGTCTGCTAGCATTAGCATGGGTCAGCTTTCAACTGTTGCTAAACAATGAAACAACTGAAGTGAATCTGGGCTACTTCTAGCCACGTTCCCAAGTATAGGGTTATATCTGGAATTTTGCCGGACTTGTTTGATGATTGCTTGTTGTGCCAATAGGACCAAGCCAAGTAGCTTAATGCAGTTGCAGAGATCCTTACCCTTGTGGTATGTATCATCATGTTTTTTGTTTTTTTTTTTTTTTTTTTTTTTTTTTTTTTTTTTTTTTTCTTCCTCTTAGTCTGCAGTCTATGTATCAGATCCAATGTCAGATGCAACCAGAAAATCCCAACACCTTTTTCCTTTACAACATTTAGGAGGTTAAGTACTATGCCATTAAAAAATGCGAAGATGGTCAGGCCATATGGGTGTCCACTTTAGGTTGGGGACATGGGTTGGTAATAATAATATTGCAACAGCGCTTGGATCCTTTGGAAAAGGCGCTTTACAAATGTCGGGTATTATTATTATTACCAGGTCAGGTGGTGAGTGACCCCCTCTAGGGTAGCTCACCAAGTGACCCATCACACAGTAACTGCAATTTCACAATTGAAAAGGCAGACCGAAAGTATAATACACTTCTGATGTTGATCCACTACTTTCTGTTTCAAAGCCTATGAAATCTGAGTCATATTGACATACTTCAATACATGCACTTAGTTTTGTACCTTTTCCTTTTACAAAATGCACTCTTGACCAAATGATAGTTTACTTGATTATGTGCACAAATGCAAATCAACAAACAAAGAAGCTCAATTTCACATTTTTAGGTAATTTCAATGGGTTTTTAAGACAAGTAAATGGATATGGGTCATGTTGGTTGGCAACTGCAATAAAGATATGCAACGGTGATGGTTAATAATACACTGTGTGAAGTCTCAGAAGTGCCGCTCATTCGGGCATACCCGACCTTGGTCTATGACCTTTGACATCATCCACATATGAAGGACCCCTATTGCACCTTAATCCCTAGTCTGGTTTAAATCGGACTTAAACTTTTCAAAAAGACATGAAAAATGAAAACCTAACCAAACTGGAACACACATATGGACATGCATGCTATCGTAAAATCCCCCTCTGCTTTTCAAGCCAGGGGGATAAAAATTAGGGCAGCAGACTGAAATAGGTCATGTGATTACATGGGTACAATAAAGAACATGGGCCAAGTGATTGACGACATCAATACACATTTTCAGCTGAAGAAGGATATTGTATAAATAATGTCAGCTGCACTAAAGAAGTCTTTTGCTATTATTATTTAGGGCTAAAAATTACATGCAAATCTGATATTCCTAACTTTGTGATGCAAAATTAAATGTGTAATTTGTGATGCGATCTGGGAAAACCCGCCACATGGTGCAAAATTTATATTTGAGTTTTGACTATCATTGCAAAGTTTGAAATATAAAGTTTCCATAACTTTTTACTTCTTTCTTCTATGATACACACATCAAAAGTTATGCCTTATACAATCTAACAAAAAATAAAGTACAACATAACAGATTTAAGGTATTTTCTTTATTTTTTCAAAACTGTCCTGTGCGACATGTGGCGGGTTTTCCCAGATCACATCACATTTGTGATCCTAGCACTTCATTTTTTGTTTATGGCCTATGGTTCACTAGATATAGGCTAGCGGGCATGCAGATCTCAATAGGTTGGTATTCTGAAAGGGAGACTAATTTAGACCGGGTGAAACCAGGGTTAGTCCTACAAGAGGGGACCTTTTTTTTTACAACATACTCTAAACGTGTGCTGTAACGGGTGAGAAAATTCCTCATGGATGGCCTGGAACAGCCCATCCATGAGCCCATCCATGGACCTTCCATGGACCCATCAGGCAATCCACTGGACCCAAGAGGGGACCTGTTTTTTTACAAATACCTTAAAAGGGTGCTGTAACGGGTGAGAAAATTCCTCATGGATGGATTGTTCTGGCCCATCCATGGCCATGAGGAATTTTCTCCCCGTTAAATTTAACGGTACGAGGTATTTTGAAAGGAAAAAAAGGTCCCCTCTTGTAGGACTAAACCATGGTTTAAACCCAGGTTAAAGTTAGTCTCCATTTCAGAATACCCGCGTATTCATAGTGTTTACAAAGGTGCACGCACCCCTAACAAGTACATAATTTTGCTAAAATAAATTGTCTAAAATTATCAAAATCAGTTCTACACATGTTCTCACTTCTAGTATGTGCACATTTTCTTGAAAATGAAATTAAATATCATCTCTTTTTTCCCCTGAATATCAGTGACCAAGGGATGTACACCACGTTCCATTGACTCCAACAAATAACGTATGTTACAATGTATGATTCCAAAGTTCGTACTGTCCTCAACCAGAATGCACCAGAAAAGGTTAAAATCCGGACAAATAGATCCCGCTTTCCATGGTATAGTATTGAAATTAAGATTCAAACTCAAGTCGTCGCAGGTATGAGCACAAGTGGCGAAAATCTCGTACCCCTGAAAACAGGAAAGCTTACATTGACCAAAAGCAGAAGGTCAATCAGTTAATTGAAACAAGAAAAATTGAATATTATAAAGACAAGTTATCTGCTGCAGACACGAAGGGTGTATTTAAAACTGTAAATACCTTGCTGAACAAGGATAACCGTGTTTTACCAACCTGTGACTCAACTGAGTCACTTTGTCATAGGTTTGCCTGCTTTTTTGAAGAAAAAGTGTCAAAAATCAGAACAGCTTTAGATAATATGGAATCTAGCAGTGACTGCAGTGGTGATATGTCAGATGAAATTAGTGATCTTAAAACAAATCCAAATGTGCATAGTTTTAGGAAATTCAAAAGTGTCACTGCAGATGAAATAAGGAAAATAGTGAGAGGTTGTAACAGTAAATCAAGTGTAATCGACCCATTACCCACTTGGTTATTTGAAAGATCATCTTGAGACCTTTCTTCCAATACTCACTCGTATCATAAATTTGTCATTGAGAACTGGTAATTTCCCTGTATCACTGCGAAGAGCGGTGGTGATATCTCCAATTCTTAAGAAAACATCACTAGACCGTAATGACCTTAAGAATTACAAACCGGTCTCAAATATTTTATTTTTGTCAAAAGTGCTTGAGAAGGTTGTTACAACGCAGTTTAATAATCACATTTTAAAGTACAATTTGGGCGAAGTGAACCAGTCGGCCTACAAATCAAATTGTAGTACCGAAACTGCTTTACTTAAGGTGAAAAGTGATGTGTTAAATGCTGTAGACAGACGGAGGTGGTTTTAATTATACTTCTTGATCTGTCTGCAGCGTTCGACACTGTTGACCATGTTTTGCTGCTCGAGCGCCTGCAGAATGATATTGGTGTGTCGGATACGGCATTTAGTTGGTTTAGGAGTTACCTTGAGTCTAGAGCTAGTAGTGTATGTATCAATAATGTCTTTTCTGAACAGTCCAAACTTCTTTATGGTGTGCCACAGGGTTCTGTAGTTGGACCAGTTAAATTTGTTATCTACACGCAACCAATGGGCGCGATTATTCATAAATTACATATGCTGATGACACACAACTCTATTTATCATTCAATCCAAAGCTACCTGGTTCAGCTCAAACAGCCCTTAACAGATTACAACATGTGTAACTTGACTTAAAACATGGATTACCAAGAACAAACTCAAACTTAACGATTAAAACAGAATTTTTCATAGCTGGAACATATCAAGCCTCAAAGCTTCCCAAACTACAGTTGGCAGTTGGTTGATGCATCATCGGCCATCACGCAATTATACAAAACCTAAGGATCGTTTTTGATGAAACCATGACAATGGTCAAACAATAAACAGTCTCTATCATCCGGTAACTTCCAACTTCGCTACCTTGACAAGGACACATCATCTCGTTGTTCGCCCTTTTTCCTTTCCCGTCCTTGATTACCGGAAATTCCCTTTTGGTATGGTGCTAACTCACGAGACCTAAATCGCCTCCAATTCTCTCCAACACCTGCAGCTAACTCTTTTCTGAGCTTCCAGACTTGATAGTCCATTACCTCTTATGGCAAAACCTCTCAATTGGTTACCGGTCACAAAACTCAGTCAATATAAATATTCTGTAATGTGTACAAATGCTTGAATGATTGTGGTCCTGAATATTCGTCTGATTTACTTACTTATAGAGCACACCTTAAGGCCATTACGCGATCTTCAGCGGATAAACTCTGCTCCATGCCTCCAGTAGTTACGCATTGTGAAAAGGCCTTTTTCGTGTGCATAGGTCCCTACTATGGAACTCTCTTCCCACACACATGTAGAGTGCAAATCCCGTGTATGGTTCAAAAACTCTTAATCACACCTGTATTAAAGCGGCACTGGCAACAACTTTTCACAAAATATGAAATTTCTTTCGTCAATTGCTCTCCAATGATAGTCTAGCCATTTGAAAACAGATATATTTTTACACATAAACATAACATACCCCAAAACAATAAGACTTTGATATGAGGATAAAGACAGGACCAGGTAATTTGTAGGCCAACTTGGTTAAGTTTTCCATACTTTAATCCACAAATGTGTATGTACGACTATTTTTTGACTCGTACTCACGATATTAAACCTCAAAGGTGTATAGAAGACCGATCAAACAGTGTGCATATCTTGGGAAACATGCAAACGCGTCTGTTTGTGTTAAACCCATTTTGTCCCTGCTGAATTAAGCGTCACCGGCGACGTTAATTAATAAAAAATTGTTCTTTTACCCATAATGGAACTGATTGTCTTAATCAGTTCGGGTGAGGGCTTTGTTATACAAGCGCTTTACACCATGCAAAATATTGATTTTGTCAAAATCTTTGGAGGGCGGCACTATTTTTCAAATGTGCCATTCCTTGTAAGTGTTACTTGCTATTATTTTGTTGTGTGCTGATATTTTCATTCAGTGCATGTTTTGTTGCCCTTGATCATGTATTTGGATATTCCGCATTATAAGAATCCTTATGTATGTATGTAGGCATAACGGTGCTATTGATAAGTGAACTCTGCCCGTTATGAATAGGACACGGACTTCAAGATTTCCGGGGATTGCAAAACCGTGTTATTGTCCATGACATTAAAAGCTTTTGAAGTACAATTTGGGCGAAGTGAACCAGTCGGCCTACAAATCAAATTGTAGTACGAACTAACTGCTTTACTTAAGGTGAAACAGTGGATGTGTTAAATGCTGTAGACAGACGGAGGTGGTTTTAATTATACTTCTTGTCTGTCGCTGCAGCGTTCGCACACGGTTGACCATGTTTTCTGCTCAGAACGCCTGCAGAATTATTGGTGGTCTGATACGCACTTAGTGGTTAGGATTACCCTTGATTCCCCCCCCCCCCTTATATCTATATGTTTGTATCAATGTCTTTTCTGAACAGTCCAAAGTTCTTTATGGTGTGCCACAGGTTTCTGTAGTTGGACAGTTTAAATTTTGTTATCTCTACCCTCAACCAATGGGGCCGATTAATTCATAAATAATATGCTGATGACACACACTCTATTTTATCATTCAATCCAAAGCTACCTGGTTCAGCTCAAACAGCCCTTAACAGATTACAACATGTGTAACTTGACTTAAAACATGGATTACCAAGAACAAACTCAAACTTAACGATTAAAACAGAATTTTTCATAGCTGGAACATATCAAGCCTCAAAGCTTCCCAAACTACAGTTGGCAGTTGGTTGATGCATCATCGGCCATCACGCAATTATACAAAACCTAAGGATCGTTTTTGATGAAACCATGACAATGGTCAAACAATAAACAGTCTCTATCATCCGGTAACTTCCAACTTCGCTACCTTGACAAGGACACATCATCTCGTTGTTCGCCCTTTTTCCTTTCCCGTCCTTGATTACCGGAAATTCCCTTTTGGTATGGTGCTAACTCACGAGACCTAAATCGCCTCCAATTCTCTCCAACACCTGCAGCTAACTCTTTTCTGAGCTTCCAGACTTGATAGTCCATTACCTCTTATGGCAAAACCTCTCAATTGGTTACCGGTCACAAAACTCAGTCAATATAAATATTCTGTAATGTGTACAAATGCTTGAATGATTGTGGTCCTGAATATTCGTCTGATTTACTTACTTATAGAGCACACCTTAAGGCCATTACGCGATCTTCAGCGGATAAACTCTGCTCCATGCCTCCAGTAGTTACGCATTGTGAAAAGGCCTTTTTCGTGTGCATAGGTCCCTACTATGGAACTCTCTTCCCACACACATGTAGAGTGCAAATCCCGTGTATGGTTCAAAAACTCTTAATCACACCTGTATTAAAGCGGCACTGGCAACAACTTTTCACAAAATATGAAATTTCTTTCGTCAATTGCTCTCCAATGATAGTCTAGCCATTTGAAAACAGATATATTTTTACACATAAACATAACATACCCCAAAACAATAAGACTTTGATATGAGGATAAAGACAGGACCAGGTAATTTGTAGGCCAACTTGGTTAAGTTTTCCATACTTTAATCCACAAATGTGTATGTACGACTATTTTTTGACTCGTACTCACGATATTAAACCTCAAAGGTGTATAGAAGACCGATCAAACAGTGTGCATATCTTGGGAAACATGCAAACGCGTCTGTTTGTGTTAAACCCATTTTGTCCCTGCTGAATTAAGCGTCACCGGCGACGTTAATTAATAAAAAATTGTTCTTTTACCCATAATGGAACTGATTGTCTTAATCAGTTCGGGTGAGGGCTTTGTTATACAAGCGCTTTACACCATGCAAAATATTGATTTTGTCAAAATCTTTGGAGGGCGGCACTATTTTTCAAATGTGCCATTCCTTGTAAGTGTTACTTGCTATTATTTTGTTGTGTGCTGATATTTTCATTCAGTGCATGTTTTGTTGCCCTTGATCATGTATTTGGATATTCCGCATTATAAGAATCCTTATGTATGTATGTAGGCATAACGGTGCTATTGATAAGTGAACTCTGCCCGTTATGAATAGGACACGGACTTCAAGATTTCCGGGGATTGCAAAACCGTGTTATTGTCCATGACATTAAAAGCTTTTGAATGTTTTCACCGACCAATTTTAAGATTGAGCTACAGCCTCTTTCACGAAGAAATAAAACTCAAACTTCTTGAGTTCAATACTTTGATCAATATTCATCTTTATTCAAAGGAACCGGAAGATGAGCAAAAATCTGAAAGAATTTTGATTGGCAAGCTATACCTAACATCTTGCGTGCAAAACCAACACCCTTAACTTAATCATATTAATATAGGACCTCTTTTTCTATTAAATTTAAAAGTTTGTTTGGCACCGGTTCAACCTGCATTTCATATAGTTGAATGATTTTCAATTTCTACTTCTCTATGAATGCAGTAATTAATAGAAATGTGGTTACGTGGCAAGTTACACGTTTGGTTCTGCACAAAGATGTTAGTTCACAGTTTGTTGCCAACGAATTTTTTTCTCATTATCTTGGTTTTACCTTCGTTTCCTTCGAATAAAGGATGAAAGAAGGTCAAAGAAACTTGAACAACGGCAAGTAGAACCTCTAAACGTTAATTATTTGTGAAATAAACCAGGTAATTTGGGTTCGGGGGTACAAACAACGGCCATTTATGCATTTGGTTCGCACAAAGAGTTAGTCCGTTTGCCAAACATTTTTTTTTTTCTCGTGAGCTTTTTATTCACCTTTGTTTCCCTTTCGAATAAAGGATGAAAATAGGATCAAGAACATTGAACACACAGTAGAACCCTCTAACTTTAGTATTGTGAAAGAGGACAGGTAATTTGTGTTCATTTTTGAGAGAAAATGTGAAAAAAATATACAACTATAAAAATATCATCCATGCTATCTAAAATGAAATAACCTCCACATCATAACACCCTCACAAACTTTTGTCTTCCTCCTCAATTGGCAGCTATGTATATTGTGGTGTCAGTTTCAGACAGAGCGTGGACTAAACCTGCAGTGGCTTTAGTGCTCATGCCATGTTGATTAATATGAGCCAGTTTCTATCTTGTTGGAGGGGGGAGATAATAATTTCTTTGATGACAATGACACAAAGTTTGGTTCTAAATTGAACTTCAACTTTTCAGATGAGTTCAATCTAAAAAAACCACATTTTATGACATATCACCCACACATACACAACATCCAACAGATTCTAATGGTCCTGCCAGCTATGCTGGCGCCCACAAAACTCAAGCTGCCTCTAGAGGACAATTATGATACAGGCAGTTCAAAACATTATCTTCTTATTTCTTTTTTACTGTTTAAACACCTTTGACACATTCTTAGCAAGATGTTCTACAATCCGAACAAGTACAAATTGAGAGAAATTTGTATCCTCACAAAATCTCCTCCTGTCCCTTTAAAGTTACGGGTGAGAAAATTCCTCATGGGAATGGGCCCATCCATGAGACTCAACTGTTACAAGTCACACCTTCAGAAAAATGTTAAAAGGGAAAAGCCACTTATGAAGGACTAAACCAAGGTCTTAAGTTAGTTCTCTTTGGCTGGGATTCGAAATTGAAGTCTAAATTTAGAGCTGGGTTTAAAACCAGGGTTAGTCCTACAAAGGACCTTGTTTTCCTTTCAATCTGAAATTTAAATGAACGGGTGAGAAAATTCCTCAGGTAGGGCTGGCCCATCAAACAGTGTGCATAGCGTGGGAAACATGCATACGGCGTGCATGTTCTTGGGTTAAACGCCATTTTTGTCTGCTGAATTAAACGTCACCGGCGACGTTAAATTATAAAATTGTTCTGTTTACCCATAAGGAAGCTGATTTGGTCTTAATCATTTCGGGTGAGGGCTTTTGTATATAAAAGCTTTACAACCATGCAAAAATATTGATTTTGAAAAATCTTGAGGGCGCACTATTCTTCAAATGTGCCAGTGTCTCTTTAAGTGTACTTGCTATTATTTTGTTGTGTGCTGATATTTTCATTCATTGCTATGTTTTTGTTGCCCTTGATCATGTATTTGGATATTGCGCATTATAAGAAATCTTATGTATGTATGTATGCATAACGGTGCTATTGATAAGTAAATCTGCCCGTTATGAATAGGACAACGGACTTCAGATTCTCTGGGACTGCAAAACCGTTGTTATTGTCCATGACATTAAAAGCTTTTGAATTGTTTTCACCGATCAATTTAGATTGAGCTACAGCCTCATTTACGAAGAAAATAAAACTCAAACTTCTGGGAGTTCAATAACTTTGATCATATATTTCATCATTTATTCAAAAAGGAAACGAAGATGAGCAAAAATCATGAAAGAAATTTTGATTGGCAAGCTATGACCTAACATCTTGGTGCAGAACCAACACCCTTAACTTAATCATATTAATATAGGACCTCTTTTCTATTAAATTAAAAGTTTGTTTGGCACCGGTTCACCTGCATTTCATATAGGTGAATGACTTTCAATTTCTGCTATGAATGCAGTAAATTACATAGAAATGGGGTTACATGACAAGTTACACGTTTGGTTCTGCACAAAGATGTTAGGTCACAGTTTGCCAAACAATTTTTTTTTCATGAGCTTTGTTTACCTTCGTTTCCCTTTCGAATAAAGGATGAAATATAGGGTCAAAGAAAATTGAACACACAGTAGAACCTCTAACTTTATTTGTGAAAGAGGACAGGTAATTTGGGTTCGGGGTTACACGGCAAGTTATGCATTTGGTTCTGCACAAAGATGTTAGGTCAGTTTGCCAAACATTTTTTTTCTCGTGAGCTTTGCTTCACCCTTTGTTTCCCTTCGAAATAAAGGAGGAAAAAGGGCAAAGAAAATTGAAACACCGTAGGACTCTAACTTTATTATTTGTGAAAGAGGAGGAAGGATTTGTGTTATTTTTTTAGAGAAAATGTGAAAAAAATATTACAAAAATTAAAAATATCATCCCAATGCTATCTAAAAATGAAATAAACCCAAACTAAAACACCCTCACTGTTGTCTGTTCTCTCAATGGCAGCTAGTATTGTGTGCAAATGTTTCGACAGCGGTGGAACAAAACTGCAGTTGGCTCTTTAGTGCTCAGGCCTGGTTGGAATATGAGGGGGGGGGGGGGGGCCAGTGTCTAGCTGGTGGAGGGGGGAGATATGTATTCTTCTTTGATGACCAATGACACAAGTTTGGTTTAATGAACTTAACTTTTCAGATGAGGTCAATTTAAAAAACCAACAATTTAGTGACATATTAAACACACACATACACACATACAACAGATTACAATTGGTCCGCCAGCTATGCTGGCAGCCCACAAAAATCAGAGCATGCTTTCTATGAGGACATTATGATTACAGGCAAGTTCAAAAATTATCTTTTTATTTCTTTTTTACTTGTTAAAAACATTTGAAACATTCTGAGAAGAGGGGAGAAAAAGACTCTACCTCTTCCTATAAGTTTCTACGAACAGTACAAATGAGAGAAGAGAAATTTGTATCCTCAAAAAAATCTCTCCTGTCTTTAAATGTGACGAGTGAGAAAATTCCTCATGGAATGGCCCATCCATGAGGACTCAACTGTTACAGCACACCTTCAGAGAATATGTTGAAAAGGGAAAAGGTCCACATTATGAAGGACTAAACCAAGGTCTTAAGTTAGTTCGCTGGCTGGTATTATGAAAGGGAGTCTAACTTTAGGTCCCGGGTTTAAACCAGGGTAGTCCTACAAGAGACCTTTTCCCTTTCAAAATACTGAAATTTAAATGAACGGGGTGAGAAATTCCTCACGGATGGCTGGCATTCAATGAGGAATTTTTTCAACGTTACGCAGACTTTTAGAGTATGTTGAAAGGAAAAAAAGGTCCTCTCATGTAGGACGCAAACCCTGTTTAAACCTGTGTCTAAAGTTCGACTCGCTTTCAGAATACAAACCTTGGAACCAGCAAGATTTGCAGTATCATTTTTGGGACTCATAATGGATCCGCGCCTGGAAAAATGAAAAAAATGTCAAATAATTGGCTTGGCTGCACCCTCTCCCCATTATTTGAAGTTTTCTATTGGAACATTTACTCCGGGGGGGGGCACTCCTTAAATAGGTGAAGGGATGGTGCGGCATTATTGACCCCCTTTTTAAACCTGCTGGTCAATGAAAGACCCTTTTTTGAAACCTGCTGTCAATGAGAGCCCCCTTTATTTTGAACATGGCACTGGAAAGGACCCCCCTTTTTTCCTTTACTCTAGTTGATGCCTCCCATGTTTAATCAAAGTAACGAATGCCCCTTATTTTATTTCATGCTCTCACAGAAAGCCCCTTTTAATGTTATAACCAAAGAGGCTCTATTAGATAGAGAGGCAAAAAACGTACGTAATCTTAGAAATTACACCGTCTCGCGTTTTGCAGACCACAAAGAAACAAGAGTACCAACATAGAAAGCAATGGCTGCTCGCTTCTTCCACATATGTGGGTGACGCTTTGCATATACACGAATCGGGTATGATACAAAATTAATGTATGTGTTATGGGTGGCCAGGTTTGGTTTTGTAATCTTAGTGTACCTGGATCATTGCTGCTCAGATACTCTTTTTTCTATAATGCAAGAGAGCTTAGGTGAAAAAGAAAGATTGTATTCATGAGGCGTTTATTAAATCAAGACGGACTGACTGTGTCAGTCATTCTTGTGTGGCCATGGGTAGGACAAAATTTAACCACCACAATAGCACCCAACATCCAACACTGAGTTATTGGCGGATTGTTGTATCGAATGACAGTATGTGTGATACAAGACACCCAAACTAATATTATTCAGTGCAATTTCAAAATGTCAGCGCCCAGCACGGACGATGGTTTTGAAATGGGTTTCACCCCCTTGTTTTATTAACAATATCAACTGGGTTTGAATGGTTAGAATTTGCCCGAGAGACCTTTTTTCACACAATGTGAAAGGCTCAGTGATTGACCCCAGTTTTGCATCCTACTCACCAAATGACACCCTTTTTTTTTTCTTTACGTCATCAGCGAATGCCCCCTAATTTGAAAGTCCAATCACACATCCCCGTCACGTCATATATGAGTGGCCCCCGGGCATTTACTCACCCATAAATACTTCTACATCACCGGTTACATCCCTATTATAGGATTTCTTTTCCTGTCTGATAAAACAAAATACATCTGACATAATTACATGGTGTGCCATACATGTCCATGAATATGTCATTAACAGGACAAAAAACAAAAATGTTTTACAAGGCACACATATACACACACATGCAGGATTCGCATGAGTCGGTGTATTTAAAGTTCCCTTTAAGACCATACCATAATAAATACAAAAACAAACCGAGACAAATATCTGGACAACAGAGATGGCAACGACCTTCAGGCAATCTGACGTGTGTTCACGAACTGAACCTGGAAGACACGCACATCGCTCTTTATTATGCAGAACTGCCTGCAGTGAAAATCCTTCTAGTTGGAGTGCCAATTATCATAATAAGATCATATTTCACAGATCCACTGGTAGTATCGCCAGAACAACTACAAGAAATATCATTAACCATTTTCGCCTTGGGCAAACCATATGGCTAATGTTTAGGAAACCAAGTGTTCAACATATAATGTATTGGACCATTCTGGTTGCTTTGAATACAATGATGCATTGAGGCCTGGCAAGTCGATAATGCCCAAATTTAGAAGAGTTGATAACAGCCAACAACAAAGTCAATAAATACACAAACTGTTGTTCATGAGAGCTCCACGACTGAGAAAACTGACCTCAGGTACACCGAAATCCAAACATATTGATTTTGACAATTTCCCCTTCTTAAATTCATCTTGAATATATGGATTGGACGGAAATGATGGTATCATTGAGTGGACTGAACAGCTGTCTGTTTTAGAAATGCTTTTTGTTGCCCAAGAACAAAAATCAAAACAGTTCAAACTTCCTTCTTAAAACCATATGAATCTGCACTCAAGATACTGGACTTGGGTGGTAACCCTTCGATTGCACCTGTAATATTTTTCAATTCAAGGAGGTGGATGGATAGAAGTACATTAGAATCTGGGTCCAGATTATTTTTCTACAATGCGCCACCCAAAAAAGATGAAAGAAAAATGACAATAAATGAAATTGAATATGGAATGCAGATCAACTTGGCAACCTATCTGAGTGCTGGCATTTTCATCGGCATTATTCGTCTCCTTATCCATTTCTTGCTGTATATTATCGCTGGCAATTAAGTACAAAATTTTTGTCTTCACAGTAGAGTATTCGAAATTACGAACAAAATGGACCAAGACATACACTTGGAGGATATGCATACCCTGAACGATGCTTACATGAGCTTATGCAGATACCTGCAGAGAGGAATACGGGGTCATGAATGACCTCAGACAAAACCTAGAGGAGGGTCCTGAACCATTTCGACTGTACATAGAGGAAGAGGACTTTACTCGGTGCACTATCTTGGATTCCATCTGTGCGAGCATACAGCAAAGCCAAAAGACTATTCTTTTTTGTCGCGCCAACTTATGGAGAGAGAGTGGGCTACTTTGAGAGGCAGATGGCTCGCATGAGTTTGTTCAATGAAAATAGCAACGTTCTATCATGGTTATGTTGGAAGACATTCCTGACGATAGCCTCACTTGGGATTACGTCAACTGCTGTGTAGCAGGATACTTCAAATGCAAGTGGTAATGTTGGTCGGAATTTGTTTTGGAGTCGTTAGGGCAGAAATAAAAAACCTATACATGTTGATCGTCGTTATGACATTTGAAATCGTCTGTAATTATGCTAGCCAACATGTGAGAACCATTTTGCAAAATGCTATCTTTGGTCATTTGATATTACAGGTTATTATATTATCTTGAGACGGGAGTGTTTAATTGAAGAGATGCAACACACTTTGTCACAAAAGGAGTAGTTAAAACCAAATTTTAAAGTCCCGGTTTTGTCCCCATTAATGGGGGTAGCCGGATTCACCTACATAGTTACAGCAATTATGCTATGTGAGAGATCGCTTGATAATTATGTTACATTTTTTCAGTCCAAAATGGAACAAAACTTGGTGAAAATAGTTTTATCAACGCTGTAGTACGTATGATTAATAAAATGTTGATCGAAATGAACACAAGACTTGGTGGCTCCGTGAAAACCAGGGTGGTCATCGTATCTCGCAATGTGGTGCGTAATTGGTTTACGTATGTGCAGACCGACCATAGCTTAGCTTGTTGTGATATAAGGTGTACATTTGACGTGTACACAAATTACTAATATATTAAACCCAGTGACCTAACTTGAAAGTACATAAAAGGTTTTTGCATACTGTGCTGGATGTAAGCAATATTACATTACTATATTCAAGCATAACAAAGTAATACTAGCACAAACTGCTTATTCTCCACCTTTTGCCAGCAAGTACTCCTAAATCATACTCCACATAGTTCAATAATGTAAAACGGAACTCCTGTGAGGGGGGAGTGTTTAAAACCACCCTCCCCCCCCCCTTTCCCACAGCAATATGATGGAGTCTGGCCCAAATGCCAGAGACAGAGAGAGGGCACTCTGCCTGCAGGTGGCACCGTTATTTTATGCTGTTTTTTTTTTTTTGAACATAAAGGTCCATCATGAAGGACGAGGCCTGGTTTAAACCTGGGTTTTAAAGTTAGACTTTCAGCTGAAGTGGTTAGTGTCATAATTCTGGTAAATAGTGTATAGCTACCTGGATATAAGCTAACTTTTTTGTGATTTTAAGTTTTTATGTGATTTTTTTTTGTGGTGTTACAGTTTTGAACAGTTCGGGGATGTTTAATAAATGTTCAAAAACTTTTAATCTCCAGTTCGTAAGTCAAGTCACCAATCCTCCTGCACAGCCGAGTCGGTGAGAGAGCGTGGCCTAGCGGTAGGATGCTTGCCTTTGGTGCCCAAAAATTCTGGATCGAATTGACATTAAAAAATATCAGAAGTACCTGGCCCAGTATTGATAATTTTAGTTCAATCCACCCTCCGAAAACACCCTTCCAAGGGATAATGTAGAGACTGTATTTTGCGACTTTTAACGGTCATGGCGGTACTTAATTTTTCAGCATGTCCAGTGATGAACTGTCAATATAATAATAAAATTATAGTAAGAGAGTGTCAAAATTAAATGATTTTAAAATTTAAAATTGACATCGGGTAACTCAGAAGTTAAATTAATTTCCGGATAAGACCAAGATCGGGAGGTACCCAGATTAACGGGCATTGTACAACCTGGTTACACCTACCAATTTGAATTCTGAGTAATGTTAAAGCTTGTATCCATACTGACCTTTGGCCAAGAGGCACATAACATGTTCCACAGGTTCATGCGTATGAGTGCGGATGAGTTGCTTGAGGAGAAGGTGAGGGCTTCCACATCCTAATTTTCATCCTCTGAATCTCCTCCGACTGGTTTGTCATGTTCGTCTCTCCCATCCCTCCTCTTCCTCCTCATATTATCATCTTTTGTCTTTGGTATTGTTTCTTTCGCTTTTTCTCCTTGTTGTATTTAGCTAGACAATAATAAATACAGTACTTATAAAATATTTATTAAGAAGGCGAAACTTTGTTTCTTCTTGCGCTACTCCGAGTTTCACGTGTAGGTACACGCTCATCAGGCGAATTATGCAACTTATATATACTTATAAACTTATACAATTGAAAAAAAAACAGAAGTTAATTGCACAGCCAAACACATACACACAGCAACAACACGTGCACGACACCAAAGCCAAAATCGCAACCCTTCCAAGAAGAAGGATTACAAGGGTTCATGGACCTCACCTATTCCTGCTTCATTTTCCCCAATCAATAACCATCTGAGAAAACCTTAACAAGTCATTATTGGTCCAGAACACCTATTAACTGTTATTCAGATCCAATCAAAATAACCTCCCACTCCCTCAGAAATATAACAATGGGAAATTCTATGATTACAACATCATAGTCTGATTTGTACCTCTGTAGCTAATAGAATTTAATGTCAACTTAATTTTCATAGTCAACACAGTGTGTGCCCGGGGTGGCTTTGGGCCTAACACCCCCCCAGAAAACCTTAAGGTGCTTCACGCCAAAAAACCGAAGTATAACCACCCTAAGCGAGCTGTGGCAAAATTGTTTACAGCGTTTTGATATCCAATCCTCTAAGTTATAACTTATCTCGGATATCCCAACACATTCTTATAATGGAATAAGCAATCATTTAGGCTGACTTTCATTATAATGGGTAAACTGTTATTCAGTTCAGAATCCATTTTTGGCTTCCTGCAGGCACTGTTGTGGTTGGCAGTATTGAAAGAATTATCCTGGTGTTACAATCAGCCCATAAAAATTAAATATATTCATATATCCAAAACAATTCAACTCAACATGTGTCATTCAAGAGCAATAAAATAGACTCAACCTAACTGGTATTATCAAAGTCTGGAAACTTGGCCACCATTACCGCGTAAGCTGTAGGTACGAGCCATAATTGAGACGATTTGTCAAATGTCTGAAAAAGAACAACCCAAGTTTGCAGTTGAACAAAGAAGCAGTATTGAACTGAATTCAGTTTAAATATGAAATTAAAGCATTTCCACTGGATTTAAACTGCTTTTCAAAGGGTGAGTAGAGTAGGAGGTATAGTAATTTAATGACACAAGGCCAACACTATTGTGTCAGTTTAGTGTGACTAGTATACTTTATTTCATTCACGTTTTTTTAAATCATTTTTCAACTTTTATATCATATACATGTCAGGGAAGAAAGCCGTTTTTAGAAAGAGCATACCACAGCACCGGAGAAAACCAGAAGGGCCGAGTATGGACTGGAAACCACACGCACATGAAATTGCAGGCCCAATGAGGGTCGAAACCTGGGACGTCAACATTGGGGCAAAGTGCCAAAAGACCCACTGCGCTCTCATTTTTATGCGATCGCCCATGGATCCATTTTCCACAATTCTCACACCACACTGAACTTGCTCTTACCCTCTTTCTGCACATATCATTGGTCTGCTTACTCACACTTTCCTGCTCAAACCCTGCTCACCATCACCTCTTGTCTTCCCAAGATTTTATCTTCAGACCCTTACTCTCAAAATCCTTCTTCCTTTTCCAATACTTCTCCTCAGTGTCTCCATTGTCACAATTCATCAAACCAAGTCATCAGCATACAACAACTCAATCATCAAATCTCCTGCACTCGCCATAACCACTCATCACAATTGCAAATAATCAATGGTACAGTACAATAACCTTTGATGCACACCCAGCTTCACCTTTCAGACCCCCCTTTTGTCTTTGCTCCTTCATACAAACTCATCACGGCTCTAACCATTCTTCTGGTATTCCTCTCTTCCGCATCATCTACTCCATCACTTACCTTGGGACTGTATCAAAATTCTTCCCATCCAACAAAACACATACATCAGAACAACCACTGTGCTGCAGGAAACTGCTGCCTTCCTCACCACTACCCTATTTATAAATTTTCACGATGCAACAGCCATAGGGTTTCCAAGTATGGGATCACTTGATTTGGAAGAGTTTGGAAAACTCACTTCAACAGCCACTCCCAACCGAGCGTGAGTCTGCTGGTCTTCACAGACTCACTCGACCGCCCAATAGGAAACGCTACATACGGGTTTATTTGTCAAATTACAAAGTTCATCGCGCTGCCCAAACCTCTAAAATGAGTCATTCTGTCAATCATGCCACAAGTTCATTCTTAATATGTCAATTATTGATACTACACATAACCATTTCAAGAAGACATCACCTAAACTTCAAATTTAAAGGAACATTACGAACAACACTCAAGCAGTCAACATTTGTTGTCAAGAACCCACATGTATAAATAAGATGAAGTGGAACGTAAACATTGACCCAGATACGACATGGACTACTTTTAAATAACCACAAGGGACAAAACCGTTTAAGATAGAATCGTAATAGTTAGCCTATTGTAACAACAGTCGCTTAGGTCAATTAAATTAATTCAACGAGGAAAGTAGTTAGAAGCATTTCAAGTTTTGGTAATTGAACCAAAATAGCTATAATATTGTTCTCTATTTTATTGAACCAATATACCATTTTAACTGAATGTATTTCTAACATTCTTGAAAATTATGCACATGTAGACTGTAGGGCCCTCATAATTTACAACTAAAAACAAGATATATGAAATAGGGCAAACATGTATACAGTAGGCCTATTAAAGCTAATCAAATATTGTGAAAAAAAATAATCCTGAAGACCCCCAGTTTTGAAAGTTTATTATAATCAATTTGTTATCAATTAGTTTCATCTTAGTGTTGTAAACACGCTTGGTTTTACAAATTGTTTTTTTTAAACGAAATTAAGGAGTCTAAGAAAGTTTTCGCCCTGGATTGCGAATCTAACTAACTCCGTGGAAATCAATTACCTCCAGAAAAATAACTGCTTCGTCAAAATCTACGCAATCAGAAAATAATTCTTACTATTTGTTTTTACTCTCATTTCGAATAAAAAAAAACCAGAAAAAAATGAATGTTGGCATTCCTCCATTTGCACATTTCAATCTCAAATCGTTTTTAGTGATCCTGAACCTTTTAATTATTGCCGCAAATTTGGATATAGTGTACGTGCGCAAACGATAGCTTCTTTGCCGTAAACATCATCTGACCTTGCATATCAAAAAGGTCATTCTTCCACAGCTGTAAATAAAACAGTGAGACTGTTCCGTGCTTGAAACCATGAAATTTTGTTCGAATTTTTTAAACACGCTCTAATGCACACAAAGGCAGCATTTTATAATACCTGCCACATTTTGATCGAGATCTCGATCATTAAGGCTAATTAATCATTTCACGCACGCACCATACCCTCTTCGTTTGACTCTCTAGAGATTTGAAGAACTGTATCCTGGCAGTTACAGAATGAATACTTACTTGATAGAGATCAGCAACATGAAGCCCAATCTGATGGCAATGCAAGGGGAAAGCTTTGAAGTACTTCCGTCAGATAAGGGTTGTCACTCCCGACGTTGGCTGCTAACGCCAGAAGAAGTTGGCCGGGCTCTCCTGATGTTCAGTTCTTTGGGATGTCAGAGCACCTGAGGGAATGAATGAAAAGTTAAAGGTTTGGACGTGTTTAGTGATCTAGCTCGTATAAATTTTCCAAAATTCACATATATGGTATTTCAATGGTGCTGATTAAGAATCTGAAATAAAAAATGGGGGGGCACCGACTTGTTTTTTGAGCTATAGCCAAAACAAAAAAGGTATGTGTGTCATTTTTAAAACCACACGCAAGTCTATGGAAAAAGTCAAAATTTGACGTTTGGATCGCATGCAATAAACTTCTCAATAAAATTTTGTATTTCTAAATATGTTGAGGTCCCGATGTCGCTCTTTAACTTAAAATTTTGAGAATAAAAAATGAGGGGTCAACCGACGTACTTTTCCATTCCAAAAACAACACAAACCCGAAAAAACCACTGAAATTGACACTTATTCCAAATTGGGCGTCTTGTTGGGCGGCAAGAAAAATCCCGCGCCACATTCGGCAGCAGCAAAGCAGAAACGCAGGCGTAGATATGCGCGATTTTAGTAAACGCAGAACAAACACACAGTTTATCCGCGGTATCTCTGCGCATGAATACCTTCGTACCCTCAAAACTAAAATTCTTCCATTTGTCCATGACTGGGCTCTAAACAGATTGCTGAAGGTGTAAAGCAGCATGCGCGTAAACAAATCACACGTCAAACTCTTTAAAATGTCAATAACCGTGAGTGTTACTTAGTGCCGGTCAAACAGGTTAGTTGTTAAGCCATTATTTCATTTGTTTTTTTTTTGGGCTAAAGTCCCATATTGTAGTGAGCCTTCAAATAGTCAGTGGAGTACTATTCAGCCTCTTACAATTTTATCTAAATCAATCCTTTATCAGTCCATATGTAATTCCAAACAGAGCTTTTCCACTGCCATCACTACAATGACATATTTTATATTTGTATGCTGCAGTGGTTCATCCCGGGGTGGGGGGTTACTCAGTTGAAAGGGTAGGTACATATTGGCCGCCGATATGGGTCACATTTTCACACCTATACTATAACAATAATGGGTCTTTTTTTTTCACAGGCTCTATAAAGATGGGTGACTTTTTGAGGTAATTTGCTACTATATAAATGGAGTTCCCATTTTTTCAAATTTTTGGGCGCATTTTACTATGAAAATGGTCGATTTTTCCTCTGATTTTGGGGATTTCTGTCTCCCGGTCCGCGTGGGCACACCTGTGGTTGGTAGTTAGGTTTGTCGTGTGTGATGTTTTTTGAGAAGGAAAGTGTGCCTATGAACAGTGGACCGGGGAGTTTTGAGTTTGGCGACTTACTATAATAAAGTATGTGACAGGATTCAGAAGGCAACTATAGTAAATGGTCGGAAATTGCCTGAACCAAGAGAGAATGGTGTCATATTTTGTATAATTTGGTCACTATAAACTGGGTCGATTTTTTTACCCGTGGACACACCAACCCGTACCCGGGGGTTCATCAATGCTTAGAGTACCCTTACAATGTCTTTTTGTTGGTGTGTACCTACTTAATTTTTTTATACATTTGTTAAAAGGTTGAGACCTATTTTCATAGTTTGTGACAAACTTGGGATTACACCCCAAATTTTGAAACCTCATGGCATAAGTACATGTGTGTATATCACCCGTAGCACAGTTTCCGTCATTGTAGTAGAAGCCTCAAACGGCATTGCAATAAATGGTGGTGGGTCATTCCATGCCAAACACCAAGAAAGCAAAGCTGTCCAAAAGCGTGTTTGCATGCAGCTCGTATACCTGTGTAATAATGGACAGTATGATTCCCTAAAGAAAAATAAAAAAATAACTGACCACACACATTAAAAATGTAAAACGACTTTATTTTAAAACCGTTATTTCACGTTTTCGCGTCGCGGCTGACAGTCAAAACGACGTTTTTTAGAACATTTTAACAGTGTTATGTTTGATGTGTTCAAGCACGATAGGCAATCCAGTCGTTGTAATTATGTTTTCGAAATGATTTAGCAAAATAGTGTCCTGTTCAATGAAAACATTGCTAAATTTGTAGATGACTCCACAGCACTAAAATCCTGAACACATCTGTATTATATCATGTGACTTATAACTCGTTTGGACGTAATAGAGGTCATGTTTTGGCTGGTTCCACACGTCTTCTTTTCAGTATTACATGAGAAGCACAAGTCTCATCCCGATTTGGGTGGGGGTGGGGGGGTGAGCATTTCCTCACACCGGACTTGTAACGCGAGCAAATGTAGCATGTTATGCTAGATGTTTATTCGAATTTACGAAACGAGACTGAAACTGATCGCACAAATCGAGTGCCTGAACGAAGCGCTTTTGATCTTGGGTTTTAACTTAAAAATGGATCAGATTCATATTGGAACTGTTACTGGGCGCTAGTAACAGTTTAATCCCTTCTTGAGTACAAATGCTTGAGTGGACTAATCTGTCGACAGCCTGAGAGACTCCCTAACATGATTCTCAGAGCTGCAAATTGTGCCTTAAGGAGACACTTTCCAGAAAGAACCGCACCAATTTTTTTTCGAAACCCTTTTTTTTTGGTTTTTTTTGCATATTGGATCCCTTCCAATGTTTTTGATCCACCTGAAGTGATTAAGTCGAATACGCCCGTCTTTTGTAATTAAAATGAGGATCTAGTAATTCTGTAGTGCACGACAGTAAGTCAAATCATGGTTTTCTGATAGGGACGCTACGATAGCGGCAAGGTCAAAACAAAGTTTGCGTATTCTTTTGTACTTGTTGTCTAATAAACTTTCGAACGTTCTCGGTAGGTGGTCTACGATCGTCAGTGCAATTGAGAGAAATTCGTATCCTCAAAACAATCTTCCTCCGTCTCTTTAAAGTTGTTTCGATTTAGATTTACTTTTAAATGGTGCAAAGTTGTTGGTGGAAATCGTGGCAAATAAGGAATAAGTTGTCTTAAAGCCCCCATCAGCGATTTTAAGAAAAAAATATAAACAAACAGTGACCCCTATTTTTTCATCATAGTCAGTTGTTTTGCTACTTTTTTATTGGGAATTGTTTGTAGTAACGAACCCCATTAAGTGGCAAGCTTAAAGGTGCATTTGTGATTCCAGCAACCTTCTGTTTTAGTCATTGTTTCACTAGAATCCTGAGAAAAGCTTATTCTGATCTTACGCTTTTTGCGGTATGAGCAATTGATTGTTTCCAACGGTCCCATAGACACTGTGCTGGATTTATGTCGTATTAGGACAGAAAAAATACAAATTTGCAAATTTCTTACACGATGCGATTTCGAAATCTAAATAAGATAATCAGGCTCACGTTTGTTCATATGATATAAAAATCTCAAACTCTTTTGATATGTCATGGGCGCTGAGGTTGTTAAAAAAAATGGCGATTTACATTTTAATGATACTAATAAAAGGCTGGATCTGACATTTTTAGGCAAGAAACAATGTAAAGCCATCTTCTATACCGCTTTAACTAAAATGCTTTTGTGTCTTTTTTGCACAAAGAACCACATATTATAAGGTGTGTTGCTATGACCCCTAAACAATTTGCATTTAGACCCCGAACAAAATGGGGCTTTGTGAATTTGGAAAAAAATTATGATTGAGGCTTTAAAATGAATAGTTTCCAAAGTAGGGGCAAAAAAGTCAGGCCCCATTGATTTGACATGGGGCCTTGAGGAAGATTTTAACAATGGGAGGTAATTTGTCAAGGTTTCATTCAATCAATATCTTTGAAACGTCGCACAAGGTGCTTTTTCCGTTTTATGTCTATTGTTGTTCTCTACTTGAGACGAGGCTGGCACTTGCACATACAACACATCAAGTAAACAACTTGCAGTTTTGACGGTTTTAAGATAGAAGCAATGATGCATATTGCAAAGTCCTAGTCAATACTGTGCTAAATCATTGTCTTTCAGAACTCAATGTGACCACGCTGGTCTTCGATCCTCGACGTTGGCACAATGTATGTTATATCTGGGGATTA
>JAMKCH010004587.1:0-66478 GCA_023653785.1 Ophioderma brevispina
TTATCCTCACGACCTGTCATGTGAATTGGCGAAATAGGATCGAAACTGGACGGAAGCTTTTAGCCGGAACATACATTACATACATACATACATTACAAATTGGCAAATTATAGTAAGATACATAAAAACAATAGCTAGTATTCACTATCATTGGTAAAAAAAATCTAAACTTACCTTTATAGCATATTGCAGCTCCGGGTTAAATTAACGGAAAAGCGCCAAAACCATACTGACCACGGTTGTACAATTCTTTACTTCCACAGTAGCAAAAGCCATCGAGTTACTTTCATCTAAATGCTTTTAAGCGTTTACTGTTGTATGTTGTTCGCAAGAAACCAGTACCTAATCCGATAACCACTTTGTGAAAACATTTTATAACAATAGTCAATGACAGTCGTGTAACAGGGGAAGGGGAAGGGCGAAGCCATTGTCCCCTCCCCCGTGGGATGAACCTGACCAGGAAAATACATGTAAGCTTAAGCTGAATGGCACAAAGAAAAGTGGGAAAAGGACATCAAGCAGAAAGGGGAGTAGAGAAAAGAGAGGGAAGGGAGAGGGAAATGACAGATTGAGAGGGAAAGGCAGATGGACGTTGAATGTGTGTAATGTTCAAATATTGGATTCCCCAAAGTAGCCCCACCCCATCAGGTTATGAAGGAATTGGTGGAAAATGTGGGTCAACCGGTGTATGCACAGGACTACCTACATATTTGTCATTCAGTTTCCAAGAAAGATATGTGAAAAATATCGAACATTTATTGAAGTTAATGCTTAAAACTTGGGGGTGTAAGATTCCATCATGTGTGATTCCCAGAATAATGAAATAGTTAAAAAAAGAATTTTCTTGATGAAGATTACACAGGTATCAAAGCAAGCAAAGAAGTAATGATGTATTGTGTGACTCATCCAAAGGTCTCTTTGGTCAAATTCCAAACAGTGATTCCGTGGACAGAGTGAAAAATGGGTGGTTGTCGGTGTATTATTAAACACGATTTTTTTCTTTAAGTAACATCAATTCGCAATGCAAGTTCAAAAATCAAAATTCAAAATATCTTAGTAGGGGGAATATATAGTTTTTGGGGTACGCAACATCTTTGGTAGATTTTTCACTGATGCTTGTAGAAAAATTCAAACAAATTGAGTGTAAACTTTTGGACTCACCCTGATTTGAATGATCAACATAATTAAATTGAATGCTATGTTTGCGAAAGTGATTTAGGGATTCAAACATGTTACAGAGGAGTTCATCACAAATCAACAAACGATGCATCCATGGTCCGCGTAATTTTTATCCCGCGAGGGAGGCTTTAGCCGCCCGAACGGGATAAAAACTACGCGGACGCATGGTTGCAAGTTGCTGATTTGTGAAGAAACCACTCTGTAACATGTTTGAATCCTTTTAACAACCGAAAATGATGCAAAAACTTATTAATTAATAGTTATAAAGGAACATAATTATTCTAATTAAACACTAAAAATGTTCTCAGTTCGACCAAAGCTTTCCTAAGACTAATATTTTACAAAAATCGAAAGCAAAACGTTAGTTTTGGTTTGTTTGTTGCTTTGCAGTTTGCACCTGTGTACTTGCGCGTACTCAGGAGTTCTAAACGTGACGACCAGCGCGTCGACTGACGCGTACCGCGTAAAAACGCACTTCCGATGAACACTGCGCCGGGCGTGACGCGCTAATTTGCATATCACTGTGGGTGGATAACGAATCAAAACGGGACGATCCTGTACCAAAGAGATACGTGAGCTGTTGGAACAGTGGGGATATAGCAGAAGCAGATTCGTGGCAAATTGTAGGGCAATGTGCATTTTTGTGATAAATCTCTGAAATCGGCACAGAGCTTATAGGGGAAACTTCAAAGAAAGATTTTTGGCTATAGGGGCATCCCAGATTTTGATGTTTCATGGTAAGGCAGGGAAATGGAAGGTAACATGAGGGTATAAAGTTTTGAATGCTCAATATTGCTGAACGTATATCAAATGGTGTCTGGTTAGATTAATAGTGTCAATGTGATGACTTGTCGACCATTTAGGCTTACATAACACGATAACTAAACATAGCAGATGGTGAAAACTACTGTATTTAGTTCCTTTTTCTTATCTAGATGAACACCGTGCTTTAACTTTTCAACCAAATCTGAGCAACTTTATTTTCTAGACCCCTGTGCAGGGGCCGTCGTAACCAGTGGGGGGGGGGGGGGGGGGCAGGGGGGCAGACGCCCCCCCCCGGACAACTCTAAATATGGGGACGGAGAAGGGGAAAACGGGGACGAGAAGAAAAGGGGAAAAGGAAAGGGGAAAGAAGCGGGAGAAGAAGAGAAGGAAAGGGGAAAGAGAAGGGCAAAAGAGAGAAAATAGGGGAAGAGAAGGGAAAAGAGAGAAGAAAAGGGGAAGGAGATGGAAAGAGAGAAGAAAAGGGAGGAGAAGGGAAAAGAGAAGAAAAGGGGAGGGAAAATGGAAGGGGTAGTAGTGTACGGGCCCCCCCACCCGCTCTTCATGAATTGT
This sequence comes from Ophioderma brevispina, assembly GCA_023653785.1. Taxonomy (NCBI): domain Eukaryota; kingdom Metazoa; phylum Echinodermata; class Ophiuroidea; order Amphilepidida; family Ophiodermatidae; genus Ophioderma; species Ophioderma brevispina. Next base: position 2,515 of record JAMKCH010004587.1, read on the forward strand.
CGAACCGACTGAAAAAATATGGGTCTTCCGGTGAGCGTAGCGAGCCGGAAAAAAATTGGGGAAATCTGCTGCCCCCCCCACCCAGCTCAGGTCTCGGCTACCGCGCCTGCCACTGTGCAACCATAAATTTGACTTAGTGGTCTATTTTCATAATTTGTACTACCATAACTCCAAAACCATAGGTAGTAACATACAAACGACGCATGTTGGTGGTTTTGGAGTTATGGCAAGTAAAAAATTCTGAAAATAGCCAAACGAGTCCTAAATAGGTTCAGACAAGTCTATGCACATGATGCTGAGAATTCGGACATTTTGATATAAATGGCATAATCCCAAATTTTTTTCAGATTTCATAACCATGTTAATTTTATTATCATTGGAGATTTCCAATTATACAATGCCTTATCGATTCTCATCAAAATATTCGAACTCTCAAATCATATTTTTCCTAGTGTGAGTGGCTAGTAAATGATCTTTTTATCCTCTACCTCTAAGCGAAACATTGGTATAGCAAAAATATTTTTTTTAAACCCTTTACCAATATGATAAGTGAGACATTTCTAGCACTTACCAAAAACAGACCAACACCTTTAATTTTAGCAGCCTGACAACCATAAAAAATATAAAAAATATCTAGTAATCAAAAGGCTTTCTCATACTTTAATTTAGCTTTTGTAGATTATTTCTGGATGAACTAAATATATAATGCAGACATGGGTAATTTGTAGATTTTAACTAATCCTAAACGACAGCCGTATTGGTGACCATCTGGGATTTCTCATTGAAATGCCAGAAAAACAGTTTTAGTGTCAAAGACATAATCTTGAACTTTATTATACGAGACGATCAAAAAGTGAAGTATTCTGAAATTAATGGAATAAAGCTTAAAATTAAATGCGCTTGTTTTTCTAGTTGAATAACAAAACCTCATATTAAGCAGGTGCTAGATTTTGTAAACGGAATTACAACCGCGAGGAGGGTGTTGTCCAAAGTTATTCCAGGATCTCAGTGGGAGATATCCGGATTGTAGGAGCTGCAGAGATTGAGTATGCTGTACAAAATACACAGCAACCATGTTGACGTTTCATCGGGCCTAATCTCATTGTGAATTTAAGGACTACCCGAGGGCACCGCCAAAGTTTCTTGAAGTCTGTGATACAAAAGAAGCTTATAAGAACTCATTTTTCCAAAACCAATCAAAGAATGGATCCAAATTGCCTGGCCGCTGTGTCCAAATTCACTCAATCCAGCTCTTTAAGGAGAACATAAATAAGCATTCTATTTGCTAGTTGTTTTTTTTTTTGTGGTCACATGTCCTTCTTCATGTGCGTAACTTGGTCAAAATTGGTGTGATATGCAGTTATTGCAGTTTACCGACTCCACCAAAGAGAAGAAAGATGTTTGTTTTCTTGTATGAATTTAAGGGGACAGTACACATGAAATAAAACAATATTACAGTTTGACATCCTATTTGGATCCCATTTAGGTCATTAGTACCTGGGGGAAGAATATTCGAAAAATAAAAAGGTCAAGTCAAAGGTCACCGCATTCGCATAATAATGGGCGGTCATCTTTGATTGGCAGCCATGTAAATCCCAGGGTTTTTCTCCTTAAGGTGATTGGGTCACGATAGTTCCGTCGATAGATTTTGTTAAGATTTCGTATAAATGAACTTTAATCGAGGTACTCAAATTATCAGAAATAAAAATATGGGGTCACCGAACTCGTTTTTGAGAAAAAATTCTATTAAAAACACCTATTTTTTCCAAAAATTTGTTACACACGTTATGGAAAATTCATTTTTTCGTGGGACATTTTGAATATTAAAAAAAAATCGGTTCGCTAAATTTTGTCCAAAATTTTATAAAAGTTGCGCACTAACAAGAATCTGTCGAGTACTGAAGAAAAAAGTAGGGGTCACCGAATACTTTTTATGTTATTTCGGAAAATAAAGGCATTTGTTAGTTAAGTCTAAATACCAACGCGATATTGAGGTGCGTAAAACGCCAAAGTGTCACGCATGGCAAAGGCTTAAAAGCTGACCACGCGAACAAAACATGCACGCATAGTACGCCAACTGTTAAAAACTTATGAGCATGATTTTTACCTTTTTGTAATTTTTGATATGTGCTTGTGATGTATAATGAGAATTAATTGAAAAGACTATGGTAAGAAAAGGGAGAAAAAGTTTATGAAAGGTGAGAAAGGGAAGCAAGGGCGTGTCCAGCTTTCGTGATTTTGAATGAATTTTAAGCGTGTTAGGCCTACTCTGAAACCAGTATTAGCTGGACGAATATAGGCCTAGCTATCTTAGCAATTTTCTAAAAACTGTTGTCAAATTGTTCCTTTACGAAGTTAAACGATAACAGTTGTCATTGGGAACAGTCTTTTTATGCCAAGTTGTCGGCCACTGTGCTGCAATGACGCTGGGCCACAAAATTCTGGATTGTGTTTTGGCTTTGAGAGAGAGATCATCACAGCTAAAATGTAAAATAAAGCCTTAGTATCAGTTGAATAGGTTATTTAAGATTTGCATCATTCTTCAAGTTTGTAAAATGATATGGAAGTCCAAGTAATGAGTAAAATCTTCAGTGAAAAGCTAATACATTCCTTTTTATTTGCGGCAGTCCTGCAGTCAAAGTTATCTGCAGTACCATTTAGTAAATTAGCGTTTTCCATAAAATGCCATAATGTGTGAAATACTGAAAAAATGTCTTATATCTACATTGAAAGTGTACATTTAAAATGTGATTTTTTTCGGATATTTCTGGATTTACACGAGGCAAAAGAATAGGAGCGTCATTTAACTTTACTGTCGGAAATTCGGTAAAATGACATGTGATATTTCCTTCAAAGAAACCTATATAAGATCATATTACTCATCAGGTTTATGAATTAAACTATACGACCTAATAGGTGAAATGTTGTTGAAAACAAAATACGTTGTCATCTGAGATGTATTCATGAGACATTTCTGAGTCCTGCCCATTTAAAATGTGTCCTGACATAGAAATATTAAAGAAAACACACTTCCGATAAAACATTAAAAAGTGTGTTGAAAAAATCAGGAGAGCAGCTGCTTATTTTCAGAACAAGAAGGATATTTAGTTACGTTGATGGCCCGGTTATTAGTAGGCATATAATCTGTTGACTCTCTTGTTGTTTAATATGCCAGTCAATCTGTGAACAGCACATAGGCAGAACATGTACTTCATTGGAAAAACAGGTTAAAGGGCCAAAGCGTGCTGCTATTCTCGGAAGATCGCACGTACGCAAGGGTGTTTTTACGCGCGCGGACAGTTAGGAACGCCAAGTCCACAATTTTGGCAGAAATATCTGCGTGGGGACTGGTGCGCGCAGTTAACGTGACCCAAATCCTTAACCGAATGTAGTAGGGGTTGAAATTTGGATATGGTGTTCTACTATATAGAGACTGCAATGCGCTACAGAGCCCTTTTTGAGATTTTATAATGTAAATCACAATTTTTATGCATCAAATATCAATTTTGTGTAATTTTATCATATGTTTGTAGAGGCGTTTGAATTTTACATATTATTTTTTCAATAATAAGGTACAAATGTCAAAAAAGGGCTGTAGCACACTAAAGAATGTGATGATTTATAAAAACTGAAAGTTTGAGCTTTCTAAGCACTTTCCGTGCTGAGAAAACCCGGGAAAGTTGTAAAACAGCGCATCAGGATATCGCTTTTATGGTCTGAGTAATTTGCAATATTTGCAAATTATTTATAAAAAAGATAAAAAAAATAAAAAAAATAAAAAAAATAAATGATTTTCAAAAAAAAATGATACCAACTTGCAGGACTTAGTTATGTTGAAGTTACGGGAATTTAAAAGGGAAAAAGGATTAAAATGCTGGGTGAAACAACAATAAAAACAAAGAAATTTGCGCAATACATTCTTTTGTTTTTTATTGTGTGAGGCAAGCTTTTAAATCAGTCGGCGAACTAGAATTGCGATACAACTTTCGAACCAAATGTCCGATTTGAAGGGATAACAAAGTATTTTGAAGAGCAAAATGGCTCTTTAATTTAAGAAATAGTCTTAAAATGGCACTCAAGGTGAATCAGGTGTACCTACCCTTAAAGAAAAACGGAAACGCCGAGTTAGAAATGCTTTAAAATGGTCTTTTATAACGATTATTAGTGGCGAACGTGTGAATCTCAAAAAAACGGTCTCACAGACCTACAGCCTTATTACGAAGGAATGATGGCAAAAAATTTTTAGTACATGATTTATATTTATCCACTGCTAACATTGGAAATAATTGAACTAATACAAGAAAACGATGTTTTACGAGAGTCTTTTGTTTCCACAATCTTACTGAACCCGCCACTTACAAGGGTGGTGCAGCGGGTGTAAGTGATAGACATTATTGATTTACTTTTGATAGTCGGTGTTGTCAGTTCGAGCCAGGACTGTGGCCCACAACTTAGGCAGAATTAATATTATGCTATAGTATTCAGTTCTGATGATTATATCTTTAATTTTGGCGTATGTAGGCTAACGGTCACCGTCACCATGACCATTGAATGGAATGGAAGTATATAATCAAACTACAATTGTACAAGGAGGTTGAAAAAACATGCCCATTGGCCCAAATCGTCTTATGATGTAATGTTAGTATTAAATTATTATCAGGAAACAGCAAGGTTATCGCTTCCATGTTACAATTGAAATTGATATCAAAACAAATAAAAAAACTGTCTTGAAGTATTTCCGTAAAAAACATTAAAACATCTAAAAATGTACTGGGACAGGTGAGCGCCGGCGTAAAATCATAGGAGGGGCGAAACATCATGGGGCGAAAACAGTACAAAATGAACTTCATATAGATTAAACCCCCTAATTGTGATGCAAGGATTATTAAAACCATGTTTTTCCTGAATTTTGAATTCTCGGGGAGGGGGAGGGGCGCCACTAACCCGCACCCTGTCGGGAAATAAGACAATAAGTATTAAAAGATCGGTGATTTTCACAATTGAACAAAAAAATATTCCAGAAATATGCAAGTAATATCACGGGGGAAAATTATCTTCTGAGAAAACAAGGATTCATAAATACAATATCTACATTTTTTTGAAAACTTTTCGCGGTGATTGTTTTATGAAATTTTATAATTTACATCGTAAATAACCTCGTATTCAGTGGACCGTTAATATTATTCAACCATTTCTTGCAATGTAGTAGGGAGTCATGTGTAGACGTTTATCTGCGGGCAATTGAATAAGTATATTACAATTATGTTCTATTATAAAAAAAAAATTGTCCTCTGGCTAGATCGGGTTGCGTTCACCGATTGTGGTTGCATAGATTTTACAGGTATTTCATATAATTGAATTCGAAATTTCCTGCCATAGGCAATATGGTATTGTAAAATTCAAATGTCCATATTTTTGCAGAGATGCCACTTTTCAAGGAAAATCCATGAATTCGGGGTTTTTGCTGCCAAATTAGTATTTGTATTATTTTCATCCAGATGGGGGCTTTTCCGTGTTTTTTACGTGCTTTTCCAGGAGTTTATATACCAGTTTAAAGGTTTTTGAGTGATGCAGAGTGGCATCTTTATAAATTCATAAGCTTGTCGTAGAATTGAACAGGTGGATTTCTTAATTGCAACGGTCACGGCAAGAACAGGTGATTAGAAGTTAAACCCCTTTCTAAACACTATTCGCCCAACATTTATAAACATTGTAAAAATATTGTTTAAAAAAAAAAAAAAACACCTTATATCTAAACATTTAAATTATTTTATTTTTAATTAAAATTTTAAACATTTTAGGCATTTGCATTGGGTGTTTAGACAATTGAAACCAAGCATTTGAGATTTGACATGTTTACATATCTAAACACTAATTTGCACACTGTTTCTACACGTTTTTGCAGTGTTGGCGATAGATTGATACGTGGTCTCTTGGGAAAATACGACTTACTAAATGCAAATAGTAACTCATTCTTTTCTTGCATAACGGACATTATGGAAAATGTACGTGGGCTCCTGCATAGCACTTAAGGAACACTACGGAAGCATTACCTCACAATCTAATTTTACTCGCACGTAATATTAGTATATATAGGAGGAAGATATAGTATATAGGCGTACTATATGGCGAAGATAAGTCACAGTTCGGTGGATGATATTATGGCGTTTAAAATACCGTGGTAAACGACTTCTAAAATATTTAACCTGTGGTTTTTTAAAATGTGCGTCTATCTAACCAAAGTTAGGTCTAACCACCGTTTAGGACAAAAAAAAAAAGTTGTCTCAGAGAAATGTGAAAAATGTAATGCGAAATGCAGGTGTGTTTTTTGGTTTTTTTTAGAAAAAAACCAAATGCATTTTGGGCCCATTTTTTTATTGAAATTTTTTACAAAACAAATTTAAAGTAGTAAAAACCTAAAACAAAAAAGTATGCGGTCAACAACCAATTTTACTATAATGCGCGCGATCTTCTGAGACAAAATTGTTTTTTTCTTGGCCTTATTTTTAAACAATGTTTGAGAATACGACCCTTATGTTCCAAGTGTAATAAATTTATATCATAGCATTAATTTTGGATAGCCTTATGGACTTCAAGCTCTTCATATTTCATTATCTATGTTAAGAGTAGCATAGACAACCAAATCATTACCTGAATATACCGCGAAAAACTGGACTTCAAAACTGTAATTAGAAACATTGTTTACTACTTACCTTTCTACACACTTTGCTTTACACTTAAGGGTTTGGCAGTCATATATACTTACTTCCGCCATAATTGTTCCTTTCAAACTTCTCCATAATATGGTTTCAATCACACGATATGATCGAAAAATGCAAGAAACAAATCGGGGGTCACCGATGTCAACTTTTCAGTTACAACCATTACAAAATACAATTTTTCCGCCAAAATTAACTACATAGTTCTATGGAACATCTTTTTTCGAGGACCTTTTTGGTTTTTTTATAAGCTAAACATTTAGCCATACTTTTCTTGTGATATTTTTATATAAGTTGCGCAATCATCATGAGAACTTTTCCTAATGAAATAAACAAAAAAAATCATGGGGTCAACGAGTACCCTTTTGAGATATTCATGCTAAAACCTTATCTTTCTTGAAAAAATGAACCCCTACGACATCTAGTGCGTACAGCTCGACAAAAAAACGCAGAAATAAATACGCACGTGTTTGAGCGCGTTGTCTCTGAATGTTTGCGTGACCCAGCGGAGAATCGATTCCTTCACTAGGCGTATAACATCGCTTTCACTTTTTGTTTATCTTTATGTTCTTATCCGAGTTTTCCGTTAATTCTAACTTTTTTGTTAAATCCTAGATTCCGCAGTTTGTGACAGGAGAGGTAGCATCACTCTCACTTCCCTGGTTAGACCTATTATATTAGGATTTTGATAGCTTTTGTCTTAAAAGACATATGTCAATAAGGATTCTTCTTCACCTGACCCCTCGAATTTAAACAAGGAATTATTTCAAAATAAAAATTAACTCTATATTGAAAGGCAAAACCTATTTATTCTAAGGGCCCACCGTCCCCAAATAAGCAGCCAACATTTTTTTCCAGCACAATGAATACCGAACCCAAATTCGTAACATTGGGTAAGCTAAAAGCTTTTTTTCTATCTGATTATAAAGTACGAAATACCATGAATTACCAAATTATAAATAGGCATAGCAGGCACAATTTGCGCATAGTGAGGTCTCGTATCGGGGTCCTTGACTCGCATATATTAATCAATATTACGCCCTGTATATCATTAAATATATTTTTTTTCAAAACGTGAAAGCACCAGAAATTAGATATGTTTTGGAGAAAGGGGGGACTAACAATAATCACGAAATTAATGTAGGACATCGCCGGATAAGGAGAGAATTAGGCCCTCTTAATCATATATTATATCAACCATCAGTTTGATGGTGTTTTAAAACAACTACTTTAACATGTACGCAACGTGTTTTTATCCCCAAAATACATTTGTATCAGAAAAATGACAAAAGCTGAGAAAAGTTCAGGGGGCATGCTCTCTGGAAAAAGCAAAGCTTAGAGTATTCCTCCAGTCCAATGACCATTTAAATTACTTAAATGAAGAAACAGAAGATGTTGCATAGCTTCCCTTTGTTATAGAGCTTGTGAAGTGACGTATATACATGCCTTTTTGTCCTTTATATAGCTACAAAGAGGCTACACGAGGCAGCCCTTATAACAATACCCAAAACCAGTAGCTTATGCTACTGAGATTGGGATTATTAACTGTCTTCAACCCAAAGCAGACTCTTGGAATACACACAATGGCCCATGACCCGCGCGATTTTATACAGTGAGCAGCTAGCTAGCACTAAGAGCTTATAAAATCACAATTCCCATGGCACAGTTCAATAGCTTGTCATTCACCATTGTATTGAACAAATACAATCACCTTTGTATTTTTAGTAAATGATTTAATGATACCCCTGATATGCTAGGTCAGCTGTCGTTAACATGGGCCCATTTAAAGGCTTCTGAACTGAGCCCTTGGTAGATTAGCCCATACCTTACCACATATTGATGTGGCATGGTATGTATTTAATATTTGTTTTGTTGTTAATGCAATTCCATTTAGTGTTCCAGGCCCCCCAGAACACACAATGCAAAATGCGGCCTTTCCTTTTTCCCCCCCAAGACCAGAAATGCCACTCATATATCTATTGCTTAATCATATATAGCGCACATCCTTGCCAAGCGGTATCGTTGTTCTTGGGGGGGAAGGGTTATATTTTTGAAATTTCAGTTGACCCATTGAAGCCTGTTATTATAATTTTACATAAAACCCCGTCTTTAGTGAAATTTTCTGTTAAAGTGGGATTTTTTGAAAAACTGGGTAAAAGTTCAACTTTGGACATTTCCCTTTAAAAAAAATGCGGAATGTGTCAAGTTCATCTGGCTTCATGAAACTACAGAGGGCGGTCCTCCATTCCTTACCGCGAGGTCCTTTGGTAATTTTACTACTGAGACTAAGGGGACAGCCCCAAGTCTCTGTTCGAGACAAATGTGCGTAAACGCTCTAATGCATATGGGGAGGGCCAATTTCCCCTCACCCATTCATCACTGCCTCCAAGATGCCAGGAGAAACACAATGAAGAAACCAGTCTTGAACAAAGAACCATAGACTTATTTTCGCGATCCCGAAATGCATCTCATTTCTGTTGCCCATTTCCACAACGGGAACTTGTACCAGCGGTTATGTTTACAAAAAAATTGTTGTTCGTTCGCGTCGCCGACAGTGCCTAAAATTACAATACAGTAACCTTTTCACGTGAAGTTATCTTACAAAAAGGTAGAAAATATCTAAGAACAAAAAATAACGAGGCACTGGTGTTGAAATTCACAACAAAACTTGATATTTTTAGATCGTACTGTGGCCCTACTTGTCACCTGACGGACGATTACACAATTATTGTGCAACGTCACAGATAGGTTAGAGTTTTCGGTATTTTCGTTACGCTCCAAACCGTATGTTTTTATCCGACGTGAGTCTGGTAATAGTTCCCGGATGGAAATGGGCACCGAATGAGAATGCATTTCGGGGATTGTGCAAATGTCTATAAAGGGAAGGATGGTTTCATGTTCAAAGGTCCCATGCATCCACCATACTCGCGCGCTCGTGCGTGAAGAATGTTTTTATTTTGCGTAAAAACTCTTGCTATATACGCGGGATTGCGATCTTGTTTGTTAAGCGCGGGCAAATCGACTCTTCCAGGCTGCGGACGACTTTTCGGAAGATATTGAGGGCTGTAGAACGATGCCAAAAGTTGATATATGACCCACACTCCTTAGATTTAAACCACACTCACTAATGAAATAATCACATGCACTCAACTAAAGTGTATTTAATAATCCTGTTCCGTATAAACGGGATTTTCTCGCAAATTGACCAACTGGAACTTGCACAAGCTATTCGAGATGTCCCAAAAAATAAGGAAATTAACCAAACAACCATTGGCAACGTAAAAAAGCCACCAAGTTTTAAAAAAAGAGTACTGAGCCAATAAAGGTTAATATGTAAAGAAGAGCACCAAGACTCAGTGCGTCGCCCTAGGCAAACTGATCCATCATTTTCTTCTGCAATGCAAAGAACATGCATGCCCGTTTTCCCCACCGTCAACCTCAATCCAAACTTAAATATAAATTTAGAGTTTTTATCTAAAATGCCTCGGGTGCTGATTTATGGCACGCTTCCACGTAATCAATCATGTGGCGAGTTTCCTCATGCCTATATCGAGTTTACCCCGCTGTAATGTCGAGTTTACAGCGCGGCCTATCCAGTTTGAACTCTAATGCTATGGTGCCGAGTTTCATAAATCCCCCCCCATGGTCAATAAATCATGTCAAGAATAATCAGGCCGAGTTTTTAAAAAAATGGACAGTGATTTTTTCAACATGTGCAAACTTGGACATGATTTTTTCTCACATGAGCAAACTCGACATTATTTTTTCTCAGCATGAGCAAACTCGACATGGTTTTGTTTCCACCTGAAGCAAACTCGACATGATTTTTTTACACATAACCCCAAAATCATGTCGCTTTTCCTCAAGGGGGGATGTTGAGAAAAAATCTCGACATGATTTTGAAACTGGACATGATTTATGTCAAAACTCACCATATAGAGAGCAAACTCGATGTATAGGTAGCCAACTGGAACATAGGCGTCTTTAAACGAGACATATACCGCTCACACTCGACATACGGCGAGGAAACCTCGATAAACAAGCGCGTAAACTCGACATGCGCGGGAAAACTCGCGATGATTTGATGCGTGGAGCGTGCCATACTGATGTAAGTAATATCGGGTCAAAAGAGCTCCTTCAATTGTTGAGTCAACCAGAGCACGGGACCTTCTATGGTGTTTAGTAGCGGTTCCCAACCCCTGAACCTCTACTAATAGATCAGGACTAGAAGCACACCGTTATAAAAAAATATGGTGTTTTGAAAACGTCTGGTGAGGAGTCTAACACCAACGTCTATAGTTGATAATAGGTTTACTCAAGGGGTGAAGTCCCATTCAAAACAGTCGTCCGTGCTGGCGCTGCATTTTGAATATATTGCACGGAATATTATTAGTTTGGGGGCTTTTAAACACATATAATGTCAATTCGATACAAACATCCGCCAAAATATCAGTTGTTGATGTTGGGTGCTATGGGTGTTACATTTTGTCCTACCCCTAGGCCACACAACGAATACATATTACACGTCCAGTCGTCTTGCTTTAAAAAAACCGCCTCAATGAAACATCTTTTCACCTAGCGCGCATGCAATATGGAGAAAAAAGAGTATCTGACACAATGATCGCAGGTGCACTATTATTACCACACCTGGCCACCTCTAACACATCCAATCACTTGTATCACTACCGATTAGTGTATATGCAAGGCGGCACACCCACAGTATGTTGGAAGAAGCGGAGGCAAGCCATTGCTTCTATTGGTGGTACTCTATGTTTCTGTTGTGGTCGGCAAAACATGCGAGACGATAATTTCTTAAAGATTACGTAACGTTTTGCAACGTTTTGCCTCTCTATATATTTAGAACTCTTTGGTTTTAACTCCTTCTAAGAGACGATTAATCTTGTTGAGGAAAGCCTGATCTGATTTATAAATGTTCCCATCGGTTAAGAATGCGGGCCCATCTGGAGAAGATTTAAAGCCTATTGACTGGTTTAATGTTTATTTAGTAGGCAGGTTTGGAAATTTAAGGAGGTACAGTTCAAATAACCTTTTTACACGTATAGCTGACCCCCGGATTCTGATGCCACGAATTAAGAGCTTGATACAGAGTTATTTAGGTGACTACCGAAGTTGACCGCAGGTCGTGCTTTAAGAAGTTTTTTAGGCTAAGAAAGATATTCCTATCTTAGCAATCTAAAATAGGCTATTCTTACGGCTATCACAAGCCCGAGTGCGTTAATATATAAAACAAAGGCAGAAATTCCTTCTCATTTTGCATACGCTTCTTCCCTCATTTTTATTTTTAATAAATCCCCCCGGATTCAGTGATCTGGCGTTATGGTAGCAATTGTTTCAATTGTTACATTTTAAAGTAAAGCAACGTGTTTATAATTTGTCTTTTTGAAGATTTTTCACATGACTTCTCCTTCACCAGCTTGGCCGATTCGTTGACGATATACATTTATTATCTAACCATGCGATGGTAATCCGTCACTCACAATAAGCTTTTGTATTGAGTCCTCACCTTTCTTTCATCTTTATTTCATTCACGAGGAAGGAGCAAATGTTTCGTTGTCCCGTTAAAATAGAAGACATTTGCATAACGTACATCACCACTTTGCTGACTCGTAATCGACAGATAAGCTATCAAATTGATTGCATCTGTGTTCACATTAGCTTTTATATTGAGTTCTCTCCCTATTGTTTATTTCTTTTTCATTTGTACCACCTGAGGCCAGAGGTTTTTTCTAGAATTTTCCTTTGTTCAATGTCCCCTTTTTTGTATAACTCTGATAATTCATCAGACTCGTTATTTTTTTCCGGAAGTGTCCAAGACCACTTTTCGTAAAAAATACGGTATGAATGAATATTTATAGGTTTAATAACTTTCCTCTGACCGCTTTCGTAACTATAATGTACAGTTGAACAAAAGACCACAATAATTGATAATGATGAAAAGGAAAAGGGCTATACGTGTACATGATAAGCGGGTCTGAGTCGCCGAGTGTCAAACAGGAAGTTGCTTTTCGACCTTGGTAATATGGCGGAACAATTCATACACCTTGTCAAAGTTAAATGAATTTTGTATATAACAATAGAACATCTGTGTGGAATATGTTCACCATCGGTGTATGCACTGTTCTCCCGCCATATTAACAAGTAGACAAGCAACTTCCCTGGTTGGGGGGGGGGGGGGGGGGGGGGAGGGGGGGGGGGGTGACACTCGGTGACCATTAAACTGTGCGGCCGGGGGGGTTGGGGGTTCTCAACACAAATGACCATACAGACAGGGACGTGTCCACATACATGGGTCCCATTTTCCGCCTTCTGGTATATCAATGACACCCTTTTTTTCATGCCAATTTTGGTATAGCAATGTGTCGTTTTTTCAAAACTTTCTGAAATTTGTTGGAAAATTAGTCACATTTTCTCAATTCGGAAACCAAAATTTTCAAAAAATTGTTCGAAAATTAGTCAAATTTCCACAATCTGAAGCCAAAATTGTCCAAATTTGCTTAAAATGTCAAAATTTTGCAGTGAAAATGGCAAATTTGGGGTTTTTTTGGCAAAAATGGTAGTCATATCTGTCATGTCTGTGAAAGTCTCACTTTGAAAGGCGCAACACAGAATCTATATACATTTTCTTATTTAGTATGACCCAATGAACGATTTAAAACCAGTTTCAACAAAATCGGCCCATTCTATAAATAATGACCTTGAACTTTCTTGAGCCTATTGTACTAAAACAAGAGGTCGTAAATATGGCAAACTATACCTTTTTAGAAACCTTATGAGCAACCGAACAGATTGGTATAAATTTTAAAACAATTTAAACACTTTTATTTACCCCGTACAAATTTCCCCCCCTTATAAAACACCCAAGAACACATTTAAAAAATGACACCCATGATTTTCAGATTCTCCATGAAATTCTGTATTGGAAAAACATTGGTGTCAAAATTGTATATGAAAAAATCTAAACCAAAACATTAATTACATTTCCCCATGTATTAAACCACAGTATCTCACAGAAAGACTGGTACATAAAACGTACCCAGAAAACTCTACCACAGAACACATATTAACCAACAAACCTTCTAGAAGAATCGACTGCAAATCCGTCGGAACACATTTTCGATGGGAAAACAATTGCGCCACGTGGATGATGTTACAACGAGATGGGCTTTATTTCGTATATTGAATACATGGTTCCGACGAATCTGCACTCGACCGGTGTGGCAGGAGATATTGTCCCCCGGGCTCACAGTCCGGCGGGAACAATGGTGAACAATAGGGTAATCGATTCAGTTGACTCTTCATGTAACATTAGTTTCACGCTTTATTCCGTTGTCGTCTATGGAGCCCGGACTATGAATCCTGCCGGACCATATCTCCTTTCACACCGGTCCGAGGCTCTGAATCATTGAATTAAAATCCCCAACAACAAGAAATCAAGCAAGAAATCAAAACGAAACCAAGCAATATCAACTTGAAAAAGTATTCAAGTCAGAACAAGATGGCCTTTACACAAGAAATAGGGCCTATAGTAATACTAATTCCAAACTCAACTGCCAATATAACTTTAAACAAGAACATATATGCAGTTGGATTTATTTAAATCATCAATTTGTTCTGATGATGATGATAGTTCCTTTAAAGACTGACTCAGATTTTTCGTGAGGAGGACGCCCTCAATTTCCAAAAAAAAATCGTGTTTTTTGCATGTACATAATGCTTGTCTATACTAATCACTGTGTGAAATTGCTAAGCTTAAATCGAATTCCTTCATATAGAAAATCACAACTTTGTTATAAAATTCCGGATCCGGAATTTTTGTTATACACAGTATCCTATGGGACGAAATACTACACATAAATGTTTACTGCATCAAAACGAAAAATCCGATACATCTCAAATTTCTGAATTGTGCATTTTAGGTTACTATCTTTAGTTCTAGTTGACTATTTTTCATTATTACACAAAAAAAAATATTTCGAAATCTCTGAGTCAGACTTTAATGAAATTTCATGAACGTTCCAAAAAAGGAATTCGGAATAGAAGAAATGGGACCAAGTTTGCCAATGGGGCAGACGCACTGGAGTATACTTGGTGCTCTCTTAACATTTATTAACTTTATATGGCTCGTACTCTTTTTAAAACTTGGTGGCTTTTTACGTTGCCAACGTTTTTTTGGTAGATATAACATAACATAACATAACATGACATGACATGACATGACATGACATGACATGACATGACATGACATGACATGACATGACATGACATGACATAACATAACATAACATAACATAACATAACATAACATAACATGACATGACATGACATGACATAACATAACATAACATAACATAACATAGCATAACATAACATAACATAACATGACATGACATGACATAACATAACATAACATAACATAACATAGCATAACATAACATAACATAACATAGCATAACATAGCATAACATAGCATAACATAACATAACATAACATAACATAGCATAACATAACATAACATAACATAGCATAACATAACATAACATAGCATAACATGACATGACATGACATGACATAACATAACATAACATAACATACATAACATAACATAACATAAAATAAAATAACAACATAATATAGCATAACATAACATAGCATAACATAACATAACATAACATAACATACATAACATAACATAACATAACATAAAATAAAATAACAACATAATATAGCATAACATAACATATATTCTAACATAATATATCTTAATATAAATTTACATAAGTTAACATGACAAAATAAATTAAAATAACATAATTTAACGTACATTAATATAACTTAACGTTACATAACTTAATATTTAACAATGCTTGACATAACATAACCGTTATTCAGTTCACCCGTTAGACAACTGTGTAAACGTTTAAACAACTTTTAAACAACATTTTACAGTGCGTATTGCTATACAGTTCGAACAATATCTACATCGTATATCAATAAAATAAATTAATAGTATTAGTTGAATAATAAAATCAATAAAATAAATCATGTATAATGTACTCCAAAACATCGTTATAATGTTTTGAGTCGCACATACACAAACAATCAAAGTATGGAGTGATAACAATAGTTTACCATAATAACTCCATGATCAAACAAACATGCACTTTTAAAGGTTTAACTGATTTTAATGCGAAATACATGAAAATCTTCCAATATGCGCGTGAGAAGTACACAAGTTTGCAGTCAATAAAATGAGATATCAAACAATACAATGGTTATTACTTTTATAAATATTAAAAATAATATATACCGTATTTGCGATGCACCATCAAAATTTGTTTTCTTTACCTCTGTTCATTTGCCACAATATTTGAAACTTTAAATCTCTAATTAATCCCAAAATGTCGAGCATGGATGTGTGTACTTCTTGTGCTCCGATCCTCATAATTGTTGATTCAATTTTAAACGCACGAGTTTACCGCACGCCGAGTTGAAGGGGGTGACCCGATTTAAGTCTATAAATTTTTCATCTTGATAGAATGGCCTTCACCCCAAAACCCCATCTGTGAAGTTTCGCGCCGATATTTCAGCCCGTTTTGAAGCGAGAGCTAAAAACGTGATTTGTAATCCCCATAGAGTACCGTGTAAAAGTAATATTGGTCGACCAAAATGGGACATATTTTCGCTCATAACATCCAAACCCAACATTCTTTAGCCCTAAGATTTCACAGGGTAAATGAAAAAAATAGTAGCTTTCTACCAAAATTTTGACTACTTCCGGTAAAATATGGGGTCCCTGGGGACGAGGCTATTAGCGACCGGACCAAGATATTAAAGGTTAAAGGAGTTCCCAGCAAAAAAGCATCATTTGTGCAATATAAAATCAGAAACAAATGCCAATACAACCATGGAATTCTGGTCTCAACAGTATTAACCATGCAGTGAAAAATAAGCAATTACTCTCTAAATGCAAAAGAGTGAATTTCACTCTTTTAGAGTGACTACAGGCCCCACTCTAAAAAGAGTGAAATTTCACAGCTTTCAAAGAATACTTTTTGGGTCAAATTTACTCTTGATAATTTAACAAATGATAAAATGATATCATTTTGTCAATTATCAAGATCAAATTTGACCCAAAAAGTGTTCTTTTTAAGGTATGAAATTCACTCTTTTGCATTTAGAGAGTACATGGATTTTTGATGGCCTTCTATGGAGGCCGCCATCTTGTCTTGAGCTGTGTATATTCACTGAGCCGAAAATCTTGAAAACATGCAGCTGATATATAAAAAAAAAAAAAAAAAAAACCAATATTCTTTAGCCCTAAGATTTCACAGGGTAAATGAAAAAAAAATAGTAGCTTTCTACCAAAATTTTGACTACTTCCGGTAAAATATGGGGTCCCTGGGGACGAGGCTATTAGCGACCGGACCAAGATATTAAAGGTTAAAGGAGTTTCCAGCAAAAAAACATCATGTGTGCAATATAAAATCAGAAACAAATGCCAATACAACCATGGAATTCTGGTCTCAACAGTATTAACCATGCAGTGAAAAATAAGCAATTACATGGATTTTTGATGGCCTTCTATGGAGGCCGCCATCTTGTCTTGAGCTGTGTATATTCACTGAGCCGAAAATCTTGAAAACATGCAGCTGATATATTATCCAGCAGCGGCGCCATGGGGTGGTGGGTGTAACTTGAGCCCCTTTCCCCCGTAAATAAAAAATACAACTTTTTAGATAATTTGCATAAATTTCATGACCCCTTTTTGAAAGTGCTTTCCACTATTCCACCAGAAAAAAGATGGTGCCGCCACCGCATTAATTTAGCAGTGTTTCTATATGCTAATTCACTTACATACACTTGTACACATGATTCTACTCTACGATTTTAATTTAAACTGTGATTGCAAGGATTCCGCTTCTCCACATATTTTAGTCTGGTGTGCTGCCGTTCCAATTGATTCATCTTCCGGATGTTCTTTTGTGGTTGCCATGGTGAGTTCATCGCAGGCACATTTGTAAGCGTTACAATGGGCATGATATGTTAATCAAGAGACATGCCCATTTTAACGGTCACATAGGCGACTACGATTCTATCGAATCATTCCTCCAATTCCATGTTCCGTCACGTCACGTCACGTCATGTCCATCCCCGTCTGGATGAGAGCCATCTTCGTGATCAGGCGATGTAATATGGCAATGGGAGTCAGTGTTGCAATTTAGCATCCCGTCACGCGTCACATACGCCATCTCTTCAGTAAGCCTGTTGATCCTACATTGAAAATAACAATATTAATATCAATAATTTTTAAGTTACAGATTTATTTGCAACTGCTAATGTGGTATTCAAATACGGACGGTTGCTGGACATAACAACCATATACAATTCACGACCATCGAAGTATAAGGACGTTTAAGAAAAGAAGCAGCTATAACCAAGTACCCTACAGTCACCTACCATAAACCATCGCTACTCACTTTAAAACGGGAAACAAGCCGACTTCCTCTTCCCAGCGCCACTTGCCGGCCACTTTAGGCTCGGCTGAGATTTGAAGAACATTTTGTGCAAGGTCTGGTATCTGCTGACCGTCGACTGAGATAAATCAGGCGATAACTGAAGATATACATGCTTTATATTTGACTCGCTATGACGGGTTGAACAATGTGAATATCAATGTGCCTTGCTATAAACACCGTGCAATTTAATAAGTGTATCCAGTAATAACTCGACTATAGCAATATAACTCAAGCTTGCGTTTTGTTTCGTTGGATTTTAATCGGCTCCCTTATAGCATTGGCTAAAATTCTGCAAATTTAAATTACACCTAAGTATCGAATTATATGAAGGCGTGACCAAATTGCATCTTAATTTTCAATATCTGGTTGCTCTATAACCATTGGAACAATTAAGCTTAAATTTAGCATATAACATGGTTTCGCCGCGCCCTCATTTTATTTACATATTGAATTTCACGTTACTTTTTTGAGACACCCTGTATTTTCTTATGGCTATAACGTTTGACAAGGAGGCAATTAAAAAAATAAAGGTGTTTGGTAAAATCACAATTTCACAAAAGTACAAAGGTCACTTTTTCTTGTTGGATAAATGTTTAAATTTGAGGAATTTGACAAGAAAGTCCACTGTGGCGGTGAGATTTTCAACAAGTACAAAAATTAACCCTTTGTTTTAGGATTTAAGGATTTCCACTTAAACAGGGATCAACTTTCGAAGTCCTGCACCCTCTCAATAAAATATTGCGTACGCCCCGAACTTGAGAAAAGACATTCGACCAACTCAGCAATCAAGACGTTCGGTGCAAGGATATTGTCCGCCAGGAGCCATCTCCCTTGCTCCATAGACGACAACGGAATACGGCTTTGAAACTACGTTGCGTGAAAAGTCCAATCGATTGCCCTATTCTTCAACGTTTCTAGGCCGGAAACGGCGGTCGGGAGTATATCCCCTGTCACACAGGTGTCCACGCTAATTTATTAATTAGCAGAAACAGGGAAATGGACTTATGTTCGCAGAGTTTCTCATTCAAGTATTCGCAGCAATTGGCGAAGCTACCATATCGGTCTCCCACGACAGAAACTGCGCGGTGTTTTCAAAGTCCATAAAATAATCAATAAAACGTTATTTTGCATACTAACATTATCTGTTTGATTTTAATTATCAAGAAAATATTGAAACACTAGTCCTAATGTCTTCCAACACAATCCAAAGGATAGGATTCATAAACTGTAAGCCTATTTACCAGTATAACTGTAGAAAATGGGTGTATTTTCTAATACAATCGTGATTGGCAATTTTGTATGATATTGTAATTGAACTATGTGATTGCTTGACGACACAGCTATATTAAGCATGTTAAGAGCCGTCTGTCATGGGGAATATTGTCACCAATTCAAAAAAAACAAAAACACTGTCTCAAAAAGGGATTAAAAAGGGTAAAAATAGGATTGGGTCGAGAGCAGGACCAAAAAATATGGAGTTACTTTTTTTTTGTTTGATAATAGTTCACAATTCGGTAAAAATTAAACTTTTGCCAAGTTTTGCCAAAAAGTCCCGCACGTTTTGAGAAAACAGTCACCCTTAACGACCGATCGATATTATACTTAGCGGTGGGAATAGGCAATTTCGCCATTTTAAAGTTCCGCCCTAAAATCTATCTAAACTCCATGATTCTCAAGTTTCATTATATTAAATTTCGAGTTCCTCTATTCTCCTGATTTTTTTTGGGGGGGCCTCTCTAATTCTACATCCCCGTGGTGGAAATATTGACCGGTCACTAAAAAACTACTACGTCTATTTTATGTCTTATTGTTATGTGTGGAGGAAATAAAATGCTTCATTTGCTCCGACATAGATTTGCATTTGAAAACCCAGGATACGGGAGCCACTGCGTTTCAGTTCTGGCCAGAAGTAAGCGTTGATAGATCCCTCAAAATTAAAAGAAATTACAGAAAGAAAGAAATACAGAAAGTAAAAACATAAATCAAGAAAGAAGAAAGAAATAAATAACGATAAGTAAATGAATAAATAAATAAATAAATAAATAAATACATAAAGAAATACCTAAATAAATACATAAATAAATACTAAATAACTACTAAAATAAAATCATGAATGACCATGACATGATATGAATGACTATGAATGAATGAATTGAATAAATAAATAAATAATAACATAATAAATAAATAAAGAAATAAATAAATAAATAAAATAATATTAAATAAAGAAAATTAAATAATAAATAAAAATAATATGAACCATACGACAATGACTTTCAATTATTAAACTTTCACTTATTAGATAACGCCAAAAACCCTGTGCTTGCCATTAATGGTTAATACCAGCATCCGTTGATCCTTGGTGCTCAAGACATATTGGGGCGGGCCTCCAATTTGAGAAAGAAAGTAATTCCAGAGAGCGAATTGCCATTAACAATTAGGAATTAATAACAAAAATTAAGTAAAATGGTTTAAAAGTTTTCGCCGCCAAAAGTAGATTCTGGCACATTTGCGAAATTTATTGGCGCGAAAATAACTCAATTTGACAGTGGTTTAGAATAAGGCAGGCGACAGTGTACGGTGCAATCGTCAAACCCACCCCTCTGCCCCTCCCCAGAGAATACTAGATAATAAGTCTATAATTTTCCCCGGGGGGGGGGGGCACTGACATTGGAAAGAGGTACGGGTATGTGCGGCCCTTAAGACCCCCTTTTCGCGTCTCTCCAGCCGTTCCCAAGACCCCCAGTTGGAGCATAATTCAGTTCTTAAGGTCCCCTTTTCAGAAAATTTTGGCCTCAGAAGCCGAATTTTAGCCAAATTTCAGCTCCCAAGCCTGCAAATTTCTCAAAATTTCAGTTACCAAGCACTTATTTTCGGAGACAAAATCCGTCCCCAAGCCCCAAGTTCGGAAATCGGGGCCGCACATCCCTACCTGAAAAAAAGTTGAGTGCCCCCCTCCCCCGGGTAATTTTCGCTACATGATCTTACGCAAAAACTATATTTTTATGTGTTATATAAAATTAGCCCCTACATGAAATCAATTTTAAATAGTGGAGATATAGTGTGCTTTACTTTGTATCGTTTGTTTGCATGTTTGTTTTTAATCACGCAAATTCAAAGTTTCTAAACAGAAAGGCAATTGAGAAAGACCGGGGGAGCCCATTCTCAGTCAGTAGTAAAGATCACTATATAGTGTCAAGTAATATGCGATTCCGACCTTCAAATAACCAAATTATAAATGCTTTCTAGGCAAAACAAAAACTCGAATGCTGTACAAATGTATAACCCTCTCTGTTTTACGGAATAAAATAGCCAGCCTGGTCATAGCAGCTTAACATTTTACATTACGTATACGTTGTATCGGTAAAAAAATAATACCACGTGTTCATATTTATTCTTACCTTTTTCTCCTTTATCTTCACATGGCGTATTGTCGGTAGCCGAAATATAGTGCCTTATATTTCTTCCTTCTCATAAAACAGCAACCACCCCTCAAACTTCCCGCCACAAAGATGTCTCAAGCCCGGTCTCAAGAAACTGTCGCTGATGGCTACTGAACCTCCCGTACCTCTTCGAACACACCTCATTTTTTCGACCAATTATTATCCGATAATATAATATTCGTCTTTTTTTCTCACCAAACGGTTTCTCCTAATAAAATATTCAGCTGTTTGGTGCTCAAATCAAATATTAAAATCACGCCGAGAAGCAGATACTCGTTAATTTTATGACTTTTATTCATCATCGCCTATACTACTGCACCTGGTATCATAATTTCTGTTTTTTTCATATTTTCAGGGAATATTTGATAGCCAATTTTGTTCAGAAATTACGTGTTTTCTTTTTATTAAATTGTGAGTTCTTTTATAAGGAAATATTATTTTATTAACATTTTCGTTAAAGTAAAAAATGCAAAAAATTAAAACGAGCTCAAAGGAAAGATACATCGATATTTATAATTTTATGTTAGAGATTTACTTCGTTTTCCTATCAATTATTTTATGCATTATTATATGTATACCATTTGTAAATATTATTAGAATATTATGCATATTTAATTCTGTATAGTTTCCCCTTTTTAAAAAACTGCTGCTACTGCTGCTAATACATCTCCACTACTATATTACTATACCACCACCACCACCACCACCACCACTACCATGATTGTACCATCAGCACCAGCACTAGCACCACTACTACCACTACCGCCACTAACACTACCGCCACTACCACCACTACCACTATCACCACCACCACCACCACGTACACCACCACTACTACCACCACCACTACCATCAGCACCAGCAAGTGTTATATAGCACCACCACTAGCACCACAACTACTACCACCACTATTACCACCACTGTCGCCACCACCACCACCACCACCACCACCACCACCACCACCACCACCACCACCACCACCGCCACCGCCACCACCACCACCACCACCACCACCACCACCACTACTACTTTTCTAAAACTACTTCCCATCTTCCGATCATTTCAAAACAAACTAATCAACAAAGAATTGCGTCAAGGTCATGTTGAAGTGTAGAAGTGTTTTTAATTTATTTAAAAAACTACCTCAAAATTTAGATAGATTACGTTAATTATTAATGTTAATGTAATGATTTGATACTATTGTTTTCTCAAAGTATATGACGGATAAGGACCACGCCTCAGTGTATTCGACAGGATAATTGCACTTGACCGTATGGGTCAGTCCAGGCAGCCCGAGAGCCGAAGGCTCTCCGGCTGCCTGCACTGACCCATACGGTCGCGTACAATTATCCTGTCGAATGCACTAGGGTAGGTCCTTATCCCTATCTTACTAACGGTAAACGTTTAGTTCTCGAAACTCATTCCTGATCAATTTCAAACTATTTTAACTTGCAAAAGACGTTAGTTTTGGATGAAGGACTTGTAACATCAATCTTGTGTTTAATATCTTTTAAAGTTTGTAAGATTGAAAGGCTGCTGGGGTCTGTCAATACCTGAAAAAAATTTGTTAAAGAGGGGTCCAGCCGGGTTCAGCAAAGAGAAATAGTCAAACATGCTAAAGACTTTGATTTTTTTTTTAAATCATAATTTATGATATATGTCTCAGCTGAAAGAGGCCTTGTCATCCTTATTTCCGGATTTACGTAAAGTTTAGATTTGCAACTATTTTCTTGGGTTCTGTATGTGCTATAGTGAGCCCACAAAGGGGGGGGGGGTGTTATTTATTGGTGTTATGAGAATGGGAGTGCCACCGCATGAAATCTTATAGATAAGGCTTCAATGCATATGTCGTTGATGACATTTATTCTATATTCAAAATGCTAATTTGCATAATTTATGCAAAAATAGAAAATACATTATCAGGTTAAAAAAAATTAAACAAAATCATGCATTGTTTTGTTTATTTTAAATACTATGAGGATGGGACCTCAAATTATAAACGCTTAAGGGTAAGGATCCATGCGTTTATGTCGCTAGCGACATTTATTCCATACTAAATGCTAATTTGCATAATTTATGCAAATAGGAAATACATTATCAGGTTTATAGTAGATGGGATTAAGATGATACCTCCACCATATGCAAGGTATAGAAGGGCTTGGACCATGCATACATGAAATTGCATATTCGCTAATTGCTAATTTGCGTATTTATGTTTATAAAGAAAGTTCATTTTTGGCATTTTAGCTTCACTATGCATGTTCCAGGTGACGGCCTTAGCAGGCGAGACTATAGCGGTTCGAGAACCATCTTGTGCTAATAATAAAATCAATTTTATTGCAGGAATTCCACCCATGAATAAAACATAAAGTTGATGTGTTAACATCTAACTTTTGTCCGAAAAATATCTTTTAATTTCTTATCGAAAACAGCAAAAGCAATGGTATGTGAGATGTGGACTACATACTTTTCAAAATAAAGGCATACCAGATACACAATGAATGGTTGCTGTGATGCTACCAGTTAACAGTAAAAAAAGAAAGTATATTCATTTCTCCGGTAGTTTTTTACAGAATATAAACATCCAAATTAATTTCAGATAAATATAAGTCATTGTAGTATTGTAATTTAAATTGCATTTTAATATTTTTTTATGTTTCAGTTCACAGTCTCGCGGGTTTATTTTTGGTACCCCGGTTTCCTTCTGATTCATAAACTGGATGATTTTCATACTGTTTACTTTCAAATCAATCTTCTGTATTCAACACAATGAAGTATATTGTGAATAAAATGGCGTCTATTATAGTCTAGTAGACTATAGACAAGGCGAACTCGTATTTACGCGATGCGTAAAATATATATGTCCCCGCTGAATGTCGCGATCACTATTAAGTGACAACTGTTAAACTACACCAGACCACTCCCTTAAAGCAGCTCTGCCTACCTACTCTACACTAAAAACATAACTCCTCAATGAACTCTATCCATAACTCATCCAAAAATAACTCTAAAAGCTCTGAACGTAACTCGTCAATTAACTCCATAACTCACCAAAAATAACTCCACAAAAAATAACTACAAAACAACTCGTTGATGAACTCCATTATATATATTTACATACACACTAGGAGGTCACCCAGCTTTCGCGATTACCTCACCCAAAAAATGTAAAACATAACTCATCCATTAACTCCATCCATAACTCACCAAAAATAATCCCCCAAAATAATTTATTGATGGACTCCATCCATGACTCACTAAAATTAACTCTAATAAAAAACTCTAAGCATAACTCGCTGATGAACTCCATAACTCACCAAAAAATAAAGGGCCCGCTGGGGCGCCTCCGTGGGACCCAGGAGCCCAAAAAGTCGATACTCTGCAAGCCCTCCTCAGAAGCTCTTCAACCCACTTCCTTCCACCAAGTTACATCATTATATGCCTTAAGGAACTCCAGATATTGGCATTTGCATTTTGAAAAAAAAAGTCAAAGAATGCCCCTTTAATTGGCCCACATGCCAATTATGATTCATGCAAAAGATGTATGGCATAGTAGTCTTTCATGTAGCGAAGGAATTTTACATATCCAATGTACTGTTTTAGAGATACAGTCATTATGCATATTTAATTAGCTCATTTGCATACCTAACCCGCATATATCACGCTTTTTCAAATTGCAAAAACAATGCATGCCATGATGGACCTTTCATATACCGAGGAATTTTGTGTGTTGATTATCACCGTTTCAAAGATACATCCAGAGTTAACATTTTTAATCTCACGTACATTCCAGGTTCCATTATTTTTTTTCACAGACATACGGGACATCCGGCCGGAGCCTATTTTATAGTCCCCCGTTCCGAACTTGTTCGGCGTGGGACAACAAGACCCACCAACGCCAACAGATTTCTCAAAGGAGAGGTTGGGTTGGCTGCAGCGGATTTTGTCCTAATGGCGCTAGTATTACACCTCATGAATCTTCATGAACATAATCTACTATTATCATTATTGTCGATTCCTATTTCGCGAGCTATTTCCCAAGGAAATGATTGAACTGTTTCTCTACAACCTCGTCCCAGATTCACAGTGAGGTGTAATATCACACTACTACATGGTTTATATCGGTAAATAGGGCACACTATTTTCCTTGGTACGGCTACGTCCTATCACACACCCCTCACCCTTCGGGTGAGGTGATAGGCCATCTAGCCATTCATATTCCCTATTTGCTCGTGTTTTCATGTGTATTAAAGGCTGACTCCAAGTAATTTCAAAATATATTTGTTGTAGTATTACTAAAAATGGTAGACTTGATCTAAGTCCCTCCAATGCTCAATTGAGATGAATTGTATTTTTCGTTTGATGCAGGAAACATTTAAGTTTAAATAGTTTAACATTTAATAGTCCCTTTTCTAGTTCAGTTAATTGCTCACATGTGGTTTCCACAGCTCGTTCTTCTGGGTGTCCACTATTATTCTTTTATACAATAAAAGACCTTTTTGGGGGCCCCATTATCCCCGAACATCCCTTATTTGTTTTAATTTGCAGATGACACTTGCATTTTATTTTCTCACCATACCCCCGCAAAAGTTAGAAGATCACATTAATAACAAGCTCTTGCACATTTCAACTGGTTTCAAATTAAATACACTTTCGCTGAATATTAAAAACACACAACTATATAATTTTAAAAATATACACAGTAACAACACCACCATCATCACATCACCAAACCACCACCACCACCACGTACCACCACATCCCGGTGTCCATATACTACAGTGTCCGTGTGACTGAGTGTCCTACCAACCACCATCAGTCTATCCGTGTTCCTCCATTGAAGTGCTTCTGTACGCATCAATTTTGTTTCAACTGTACACAAATGGTCTCGTCTACAGGTCACGGTTTATTCCACATGGTTGCTATTGTAGCTAGGACCCTCTCTTATGGGGGACAAACTCAGTTTCTCATTTTTTCTTTACACCGGCACCACATACCACTACTACCACCACCATCAAAACAACACCACACCACTACTACTTCTACGCAACACCACCACCACTATACTACTACACCGCTATAGATAGCACCAACTTGAAACACCGCCGCGCACCACTCAGCAGCCACATCTTTATCAGTACTCAGTGTTTTACCGAAAGAGTCAAAATATTTGAAAGTTTGTCAGGAAGACTTGAAAGTGAAGGATAAGCCTGTAGAATTCTCATAAGTTACTTTTTCCAACTGAAGAATTGGAACAGAAAAGGAAGAAAACCAAGTGTTAAAAAACATACGAATCTCCATTCCTAACTGTTGTAGTAATGTCCCGAACGGACCTACACTAATGACTAAATATCTGATGTTGTCCTTAGGCCTAATGTTTAGGGTACTTGCCTGTGTCGCAATTTACCAACAAAAAATTCCCGAGTTCGAATCACGGTGGGATTTGCTGGGATTTATTCGGGTACTATAACATTTTCCGGATTTGGATCTGTCTACAGGCTATTGATTAAATACAGAATATCGCTTTCCCGTTTTCCTCCATGGTTCACTTGGCATTGGGTAAATGGGATCATGAAATTCATACCCTTCTCGGAGGGGAACTTTAAGGCCCGTCGGTTCCCCGTGTACAGAGATCACACGTACATGTACATCGCAGAGTCAGTGTCGAATAAGATAATGGTGAAAACCCCTGACTGTTCCCAATCCGCCCAGCCTCAAAGTCAGCCATGTTATGAGGAGCGGTCCGATCATGGATAAAAACGCGGCCCCTGCACACACTCATTGAATAATCCTGACACTAACCACAAGCCAGTACCCATGACTTGTGGAACCCTAAGAAGACCGGCCCTAAACCCTAATTTGAAAATCAAAGCCCTGTCACAAAAGTATACCACCCTAATTTTTTGTTTTTTATTGATTTTCAAAAATCCTTATGTTTAAATTGTTTTTACCCTGATTTGTAACCGATTTTCCTCAATATTTTGTTTGTGTTTTTTGTGTTTTCTGGTGTAACTTTGGCAACTTCTCTTATAAGAACAATAATAAGAGGTCAAAAGTCAAATCCAATATTAATAACAGTACATAGACTATGTGTGATGA
The DNA here is from genome assembly GCA_023653785.1 of Ophioderma brevispina. Taxonomy (NCBI): domain Eukaryota; kingdom Metazoa; phylum Echinodermata; class Ophiuroidea; order Amphilepidida; family Ophiodermatidae; genus Ophioderma; species Ophioderma brevispina. The sequence goes on from JAMKCH010004587.1 coordinate 30,313, forward strand.
TTTGAAGTAGTACTAAGCATTATTAAAAAAAATTACGGCCCCCCTACCCTAGTTTTCATTGCACTGGCCCGTTACATCAATATAACATTTTGTTGTGCCTTATTAGGTTCTTCTTGTCCTTCATTTATATGGTATTTTTAGGATATCTATACTTGTTAAGACAAATGCAAAAATCTGATTTTTATGTTTTTTTTACGATTTTCGTGATTTAGCAAATCACTGATTAGTGGCCCTTTTACTAACGTTAAATCCCGTTTGTTTTGTTAGTTGCTCGAAACTCATTCCTGATCATTTCAAACTACTTTAACGTTGCAGAAGACGTTAGTTTTGGGGTGACACCACCTTTTGACATTCAATCTTGTGTTTTTATTATTACTTTTTAACGGTCCATGGCCCGATCGCTAATCTCCTCGTCCCAGAACCCCAGATTTTACGTAAGTGAGTCAAATTTGGGTATCAGAAAAACTCTATTTTTCATACATTACCCTGTGAAATTTAGGTCTCATGATGTTTGGTTTGGAAAGAACGACAAAAGTGCAAATTAAAATAATTCAATATCCATTAGTAACTCATGTAACTCATAACCCTGCTGATTTTTTGTTTTCAAGTGTAATTTCTTAATTCAAGATGTCGGCTACTAAGCCAGCTTTGACGATTTTTGAACTCGGCGATATTAGCCGCCATCGTTTGATTTTCAAAATCAGTCAATCAAACAACAATACCAGGTTTGAGTTTTATAAATTGCTCACACGCACATATCTCATACTTAATATATTCAGGGTTCACGTTTTCATTCATCATCCTAATTTGAGGACAATATAAGGTAATTCTAAATTTTAACAAACTTTGTAACAAGTTGCACATCAGGCTAACAATTGGCCGCCCTATTGAATGTTAAATATACTCACTAGCAAAAGGCATATATTGATTTCATAGTAGTGGAAGACATATATTCCTTAATTTATTTTCTCATTTTATTACAATACGACATGCATTTAGCACTTTCATACTTTTGTAGATCTTAAGGGCGGACCATGTTGCTACCATCTTGGATCCGCAGCAAAACAACAATACAAATATTGTATGGCCAAGTGGTCATCATGGCTTAGACAGAAGATTTATGTTTCTTGTTGGTTGAAATAGCCTTTGACACATATTATTCCTGTAATGGCGATCCTATTTGCATAAATTTACCTTAATATGGCACGTGGGACAATTTTGGGATTTTTTAACAATAGCTAATTTTTCTAACGCACTTTTTTTTCTGACATATAGGCTAGTGCCGAAACCCAGATTTCTGTTTAGAACCTGGAAGTAGCGAACCACACATGTGTTTCGACTGTTTTGATGGTTTCTCACTCTTCAAGACCTACTGATCCAGGATCTGCGTGAGCCACTGCAGCAACCCTTGATAAGCATTTTGAATATCCAAAATATATAGACATATAGAGGCCATATCTTAGCTCCCTGGGCTACGATAAGTATGTTTTTGTGCTTTGCTAGGTTTTAGGGGAACAAAAGAATTCTGGTCATGTCTCTGAATCATCTGAAATCCTTCGTTTACATTGAAATCGATTAACTGCAAGATGCTCACTACACAGACAAAAGTTAGATTTTCAGCTTCTGGAGTACCAGCGATTGTTTTTTTTGGTTTTGATAGTTTTCTATTAGGGGAAAAGAAGTAATTTACTTCTTTAGCTTACAATGAAAAACCCTTCCGTTTATATAGGAATAAAAAACGGTTGCTGAAAGATCATCAATCGATCAAACTACTAGAATAACATATTATATGAAGAACCGGCAATTGTATATAGGCCATGATTACGTTGTTATTTAACGATATTTTCGTGCTACAGCCGCTGGGGATCACTTACTTCCTTCACTAAAAGTTAAAAATATCATGGTAAACCAGGAAAAGCTGGCTCCCCAAATGAAAAAAGTGACATTATTTAGAAAAGAATAAAAGGTCAAACTCAATTTATCCCAGAATGTCGTGACCAATAGTACACGTAAAATTCAAGCCAAACAATAGACTTAATGATATTCAACAATCAACCTTAAATACTTCAGATCTCTTCTCAACAGGGATGACGGTCCTTGTTAATGCCTACACTGATTGAAAAGATTTTAGCGATAATCAGGCTGTTATGACTTGCCGGATGGCTTTAGTATCTGTTATAACTTAAAGGGCAACATACTCACCTCGCCTCCATGATTTTTAAAAATGAAGGGGGGTCGCTGAATACCATTTGAGCCTTTCTTGGTAAATTGAAAGAAATAGGGTTTGAAAGACAATGACTTGCGGATCTAGGTTATGCACAAAATTAGGTCAGTCCTTGCCATGAGCTTTTCTTTCATGAATTTGGTTCCTTTCAGTTCTTTCGAAAAAAAAATATTAATCATAGTGGTCAAAGTTAATTCTCTTTTTCTTCTTTCTCTTGTGAACACACAGTAGAATATCAAGATTCTTGTATCGCGAACGAGGAAAGGGAAAGAACTTGCAATGCGGCAAGGACAGATCATTCGCAAGTCTATTCAATGCGTGCACATTAAAACAATAGACCAGATGTAAAAGAATGTGAAGTGTGTTACGGCCGATTATTGAATATCGTTAGCTCCAATGTTCGCTTGAGATGTGGAGGTTATGTGTATATCCATTGTCACTGATATTTGGAAATAAATAGAGTTGACATTTTTTCATTTTTCTAAATAATGTGCACTCTTTCATGTTGGGATACACAGCTTTCGTGGTTAAGATAATATTGGTTTTAATTTTAGTTGACAGGAAATAAGTAATCCCAGCGCTGGAGCGCGAAAATTTAACTAAAAGGCCAAAATGTATTATGGACCATGGGCCTAATTAGGAATTTGTGCCAATAAGTGTTACCAGTGCACTAGCGTCGGTCCTCGTTGTGAATTTAAACCCGCCGGACTCATCTGTGCATGTGATTGATGGAGCATATGGAAGACGATTTACCCTGACCCGTTAGGTGCATGAAAGTCGATTTTGAGGCATGGTTACCCGCCCGCATCGATTTTGGAGACTAGAAAATACGCGTCAAAAATTCCAGATGCCAAAATAATTCATATTTTCAAAAATTGTCACCTCTTTCTCCACAGGTTTAGCAATTGGACCAGATTTTTGTTTGTTAAAACACCAGATTCCGCTGAATAACAGACGCAAACCCAGCCTTTTTTTAGGCGGCCCTACCTTTGGCGGAAAATTTTTGGCTGCATTATTTTCATTTGACACAACATTTTCGGTCCTGAATGAAATCTGATGACAATAATTGAAAAGTGAAAAAATGAAATAGAAGTTCGCGGTTCTCGGCGTTCGACGTCGTATATTCAAAGAATATAGATGTGGGCGCCACATGACCTTTGACCCTGGCACGTGACCTTTGATCTCATCACATACAGGACGTGTCCCAAAAACAAATGTTAACACTCGGGTCACATTTTTGGGTCACAGAAAAGTACGCATGGGTCTTTGTTTGGTACTCCGTTTGAAGTACCAATAAATAAGCTTTATTTGCCGTTTATTCATTCAACCGATTCAAGATTCAAGATTCTTTACTTTCCATAAGTCAAAAACTCTCTCATAATAATAAAAATAACAACAACAAAAAATATCACACAAAATTCAACAAAATACTCCAAACAAAGACGATTATGGCGGAACAGTCAAAAGGCCAAGCTAGGCCAGAGAGGACTGCCTTTATTATACAAAACATAGTTAAAATGAAAGACAAAAAAAAATCTTCAGGTCCTCACCATAAACAGAACGGAAAATATAAGAGGGAGCATCGCAAGAGAGGAAATATAGCTTGGAAGAGGGATATATGGTGAGGAACGCTTAAAGAAACAAACTATAGAACAAAGTTAACAAACACAACAAAGCTCCAGAAATTTTTAATTCAACTGGGAAATTAGATTCTGTTTGTATTTGATTTTAAAGTGCTTAGCGATTTAGATATTTGAGTGTCATTATGAAGTGCATTCCACATAAGGGCCAGGAAAGTTCTAATCGAGTGATCTGAACAAAGTTATGTTATTATTAGTTAGTTGGCTAATTATCACGATATTTGTTTTGATTAATGTGAAATTGGGCCTACCATAAAAAAAGTTGTTTGCATCCAGCAGGAAGTAAAATGTTTGAGTACTGATACATTAAAAACACAGTTTCAAAGCTTTATACATATAAAACACATTCAAGATAATATATTCACAAATAGCGGACCAGTGTGACTTCTATAATGGCTACCAGATATTGTTCTCAGCGCCCCCCATTTTGTAGTTTGTGTATTTGTTCTAAGTATGATTTATACGTGCTTCCCCAAAGCAGAATGCCATAATTAATGTATGGTAGAACCAGAGAACAATGAACAAGAATACATTTATATCTGTTACAGTATATTTGAGCTGATTCATAACACCCCATATTTCGTGAGATCGTATGGTAATAAATCAATATGATATTTCCAAGTTAAAGTTCATCAATACTAAGCCTTAAAAATTTTGTTGTTTTAAACAACGTGCTACATCCATTCCAGCCAAAATCAAGTACATTCCGTCGATCATTAAGTTGATCGGAATTAATCATGTTCTTGATCACGTTTTGTCATTAAGGGTGTCCCCAAGAACATGAAACTTGTTTTGCCAGCATTGACGGAGAGCTTGTTGCTTTAAACCAATTACTAACTTCAAGTGAACTCATTGTTTATTAGATTAATCTGACTCGGCATATCACTATGGGAAATAAAAATGTTGTGTCATCAGCAAATAGTAAAAAACTCAAGAAATTCGAAAGTAGTATTCTATCATTAACATTAAAGTATGAAAAGCAAAGGGCCTAATATGGCAAACCTGGGTGAACACCCACAAATAAATCTTTAGTCAGATCTTACTCGAATTATATTAACACAGTTTTCTGTTACCTTAAATAAATTTGAAACCCATTATATACCTTACCTCTGAACCCATAATAATTCAATTTATTAAGAAGAATATGATGATATATGGTATATCAAAGGCCTTTGACAAGTCTAAAAATATACTTCTTGATTGTTTTCTTCTTTGTCAACGCCTTGTTGAGTTTATCAACTAGTTGCTTAACTGCCTTGTAGGTTGAATGGTCTAGCTTGAAGGCCGTATTTTATTATGCTGTTTTATTAAGATATTATGAGTCTCAATATATTTAATGAACCTTAAACAACCACCGTTCAGGAGTTTTGAAAAACATGGAAGGACAGGGACACTGGTGCTATAATTTGAAAATTCTTCAGCATCATCTTTTTTGAAATAGGTATAACTTAGCACTGTTGGATATCTGGGACTATAACAGTAGAAAAAGTTCATTGAATATCATTGTAAGAGGTACAGCAATTTCACTGGCACTTTTTTAACAACAAGATTACCATATTCATCGTGACTGACACTCTTATTCGGATTGATATTTATTAATAAACATTTATAATCCCAGTCTCCCACAATTGGTTTAATCGGTTATACCGATATGATAGCAACGAGATATGCTTAGTCAAAAACGGACGGGGGCAAAATCGGATTGGTCCGCTGTGCATTGGTTACACTTGTAAGACGGAAGGGGGGGGAAACATGACTTGTAACATACTCAAATCTGGAAGTATTGAGTGGCTATTGAAACCTACCGAAGGCATTGCCCATCCCTTTTAAACTCCAATATGGTAAATAACCAGTGTGAAAATTGTCTTTATTCATCAGCAATTACTGGTGTGCGTTTTGCAAGATTAACAGTGATCACTTTCATCAGGACCATATAGCCTACCGAATCACTCAAAATACAAGGAATGCTAAACCAAACTAAACCAATCCAACAAACTATCAGAAGCTTCCACATTTGATTTCCAAGGAAACCTATGATTCTTTATAGACAGAAACACAAAAGTTAATATAATAGCAAAGAAACAAAAAAAGAAAGAAAGCGAAACATCTGAAAATGGCCTACATGGATAGGAAGCAGGCAGAATTTGAAAATAAAATATGCCCAAGTCATGGCCATAGTGTAGACGACCCAACAGGGACCCATAATGGACCAGACAGAATAGCAAAAACTCAAGCCAACATATCTCTTGTTAGAAGAGTAATTGTGGTAGATTCAACGATGAGCGATTGGTAGAAACAAGGGGGGGGGGGGTGACAGGAATTTGCGTATTTCTTCAACAAAACATAAAACAGCAAGTCCATTCTTTCCTTTTGGTATGGAAATGGTTGTTCTCTGTAGTTCGAGTGTATTAATGTTGTGTCATCATAGTAAATGCTAGAGGCAGAATCGGACCAAGTGGATGGGTCCTCTCATATTTGATGAATCATAACTTAGTTCTAACACATCGGACTGGAATGAAATAAATGTCAAAGAAAAGCTTATTTTATTGGCTTCAAAGGAAGATACCAAACACGACCATGTGTTACTTTTCTTTTACCCAAAATGCCCTTGTCTCGAGTGTTAACATTTTTTGGGCCAGACTGTATGAGGGATCGAGCGCACTCTCATTTGACACCAAAAAGTGTGGTTCCAATTGAACTCAAAGTTTTTCAATTAGATCAATTTTTACATTTTTAGCCCAGTTTTCAACGTGACCCTCTAAAATGACCTTGGACCTTTCAACATGACCTTTGACCTCCTCAAATATGAAGGGGATCCCCATTGCTTTTGCACATAGGACAGAAGTGTGGTTCCAATTGAAGTTTTAACTTTCAATTATTGTTGAGGTCAATTTTAAAACAAAAACTTTACAATTTGTGACACACACACACAAACACACATACTACATACATACACACGCACAAGGATATTACTAAGTGGTCATGCCAGCTATAGAATGGCGGCCACAAAAAAGTAACTCATCAACCAGGGAAAAATAAAGTAACGATAAACTGGATTGACATTCATGGGCCTTATGGTCAATGTGTGAGGCGGGGTCAGCGTTTCAATGACTGTGGGGGAATATGGCTTTTTATATAAGTTTTCTTTCTTTAAAGAGCAATAATGGCACCATTTTTTGAAGCTGTCGCCTACCCACAATTTCCAAAGTTGGATATTTTGAACAGTTACTTGCGAATGGTCTAGAAAAACTTATACTGCGAACGAGAAATGCCTTACTCAGTGGGGCATTATCCACCAGAGTGGTTTAAAGCACCATTCCACTTGAAATTTGCGCTTCAATTATCAAATCAATAGAAGAAACTTGTACAAAGGAAAAATATGGGGCCTTATTTTAAATGATGAGATATAATATGATTGCCTGAACAAAATGAAAAATTCAAAATTCACTGCGAAAGTTATTTAAATGCACTTTTGAAGTACTTACAATTTACCTTGCAGAGTGTGAACAAGAAAAAAAAAATTCAGGATTGGATCTATGGGAAAAGTCATTTTGACCCACACTGTCTACTGTACTTGGGTTCCATTCAGATTCCCTAGTTTAGCTCGTGTTTTTCAGTGTATTAAAGGCTGACTCAAGAATTTAAAAAATATTTGTGTGTGTTAATTAAACCACTATAGTGGTTAGTTGGTATAGACTGAACTAAGTCAACCTAAAAGGCTCCAAATTTGAGATGAATGTATTTTTCGTTTTGATGCAGTAAACAATTTATGTAAAGTATATAACCGTAACAAAGGATACTGTGCCGTATACCGTGTGAGTCAAAATATTGTTCCCCAAATATTCTGATGTTTTTTTTTGTTCAAGCTGTGCAAGGTAGCTCTTTTAAATGGTTTAAATAGTTCAAAAGTACATTTTAAAACAGCTTTCACAGGAATTTTGAATTATTCAATTTGGTCAGGCAATCAATATCTGCCACTCATTTAAATAAACGCCCTCAGATTTGCCTTGTACAAGATTCATCGATTTGGTTATCAAAAGCGCAAATTTTCAAGTGGGATCCTAATGTATGCTTTACACACTGGCGGATAAATGGAAATAAAATACTCCAATGAGTATAACACATTGTCAGGCCAGGGTTTATGCAGAAGAGGAAGCAAAGCAATGGCGCCCCAATATTCAGTAGCTCCAACGCCACTTCATGGCCCAGAAATATCTGAAAAACACGAAGCCCCCATGAAGTTCAACGGCTGTTTCGATTAAGATTCCCTCGAGCTGGCAGAACCCCGCCTAAGAGATTGGTCTACCATCAGTGAATAAGTTTAACAATCATGGAAATGTTGAAACAAACATCCAGAAGCCTGTTGGAGACCACGCACCACGCAACCTCCTGCCAACATAAACCGGGTTAGGAACGTTATCCAAATAAATCCAAGGATCAGTAGTCGCAGTAACCCTCTGCACCTGATCAGTCTAATTTCAATTTGGCATTACCAGGTTATACAGAATACAGTACCGCCATCAACTTCACCCGCGAGATGCTGCCCGCAGAACAGCCCTTCTGCCAGTGGCTGTTAAATCAACCACACATGATCTTAGGACAGATTATGGCAGTTGATGAGTCACATCCAGATGAATGGCCACAGTATCTACGCGCATGTGATATCATATGTTAAAAATGTCTTATATGTTTTGTGGACTCTACAGCACCAAAAGCGGATTGTTTTAAAATTCGGTCATAAGCTGCAGCAGAAGAAAAGTGCAATTCTTTATTTTCTGAAAAGTATTGGAAAAGGCAATTCTGAGTATTATGAATGCAAACAAACAGTGCAAATATTTTGACTGTTTAGAATTCTTAAGGGTGGAATGAACTCGTTTTTAACTTTTCTTTCATGATAAATAATATAATTTTGTGCTTCAAAAACTCTATCATGAATAAATTGAACAAGGCAAGAAAGTCTTTGCCATCTCGTTTTCTGGATCATGGCTTGGAATTGCACGGTCTAGCATGTTACTGTACTAAATGTTGTACACGCGGCATTTTGGGAGCCCTTTAAAAAAGGCCATAACTGAAAATGAATACATACATCTCGGATGTTGACATGGTGATTGAGAAGATACATATTGTTAATATAAAGTATATATAATATCTGAAAAGGTACAATATTTTAATATTTGTTTCATTCTGGGGAACAATCATTTTTGACTCACACTGTATAACAACAAATTCCGGAGCGGAATTTTAAAAAAAAAGTGGTGATTTCTAATAGAGAACATCGATTTGAGCTAAGCAATTTTACGAAGTGATAGTTGTGGGGACAATCATTCTGTAATGTATGGGTACAAAAAAAAAAAAACAAACAACAACAAACACGAGTTGTCAGAAAATGAGGGCATCATCTGCGGAAAACTCTGAGTCAGCCTTTAATTTGGCTTCCAGTACACTCGATCTCGTATCAAGGTTCACTTTAGGACTGTAATAAAAAAATGCGTGAAGTATTGTGTGACCTAAAAAAGTTCTATTTTCAATAACAAGGTGGTCGAAATATAATGTAATAAAAAAATTATGAGCAATGAAAATGATGTTGATATTTGCTCTTATATAATTTTGATGTTAAAAGGCTATTTTTGGTTGCACACATTTTTATGGATCGGCCTGAAAATTTTCTATATGCACTATATAACATTTGTTAGGATGGCTTACAAAATTATTATAGGAAGAGGGTCAGGTTGGACGATAAAAAGTGTATAAGAACACGCAATTTATCCATGTAGCATACCGCCATATAACAATGTGGCATACGGGGGGGGGGGGGCAGAAAAAAATTCCCCCAATCGGTGGCGCTATAGCCAGATTTGGAGACGTAACAATTAATGTACCGACCCCAAAAATTTGGGTCGTGGGGGGGGGGGTACGTCTGTTGGACCCATACGTACGAAAACCCATACGTAACAAATGTCTACGTAATGGCTCAAGTCTCTTATTTTGGCAAATTTCGACCTTAAAGTTCTCCCTCCTTCTGCAAACTCTCCTCTATTGACTCGCTTAAAAACCGTTTTCTACCACATAACCAGTTCGACTTGGGCCCAATGTGTAACATACCAAATTCCAATTTTGGAGCAATTTTTGACCATTTCACCATTTTAATGTTGTATTGTTATATACAATATGCGTGGGACAACGTAAAATGCATGTTTTGAGCAATTATGATAATTTAAGTAGTTTACAAATTTTTGGTTTAAGCATTTATATAATATATTAAGCATGTGGGCAAATTGGTAACCCGGCCTATACGTACCAAATTCACGTGAAGCTTTCAAAGAAATTAATATTAGTTACTTTCCCTTTTACAAATGTAACATTCCAATTGTTTCCAAATTAGTGAGTGATTTCAGTAAGGGTCCATCTCATTATGTCTGACTATTTTTCATACCATTGGGTCCCTTTACGGGTTAAGGTGGACGTGGGACAATATATGGTGTGGACGTATTAGCATATGTTTATGTGTGCAACATTTGGTCGTTGACAGTGTAATAACCACTGACCTCTACACATGGTAGCGGGCGCCGCCAAGTGTTGAATGGTCGCCGCAGTGTCACAAACAGGAAGTTGCTTTTCTACCTTGACAATATGGTGGCAAACATACACCACCTGCTGGTGCACATTATTCCACACAGATGGTCGATTGTTATACAAATCCTTTACGTGGACAAGGTGTAGATTGTTTCCCGCCATATTGCAAGGTAGAAAAGCACTTCCTGTTGTGATATCGGCGCTCAGACCCGCTATCCATGGTTAGAGAAGGTTCAGTGTGAAAACACACCAAGTATCCGATGAGATCACTGACCTCTACACAGGATAGCGGGTAAGAGTCGCCGATTGAAAACATCAGAAAGTGGTTTTGGACCGCTACATATGGCGGTCAACCAAGCATACACCTTGTCAAACAATAGAACATAAGTGGGACTGTGTGCAGCAGCCGTGCATGCATGTTTCCGCCATATTGTAGAGGTATAAAACCACCACCTTCTGTTGTTTCATCGGCGACCATTCAACGGTGCACCAGCCGGTTATCCATGTGTAGAAGGTCAGAGTGGAGAGATTATTCAGTTGACATTCGGGTCATGTAGAAGATGCATTGTGATTGGTCAACAAGAAAATGAACTATGCAATCGACAGAGGGCGTAATGCATGAGGAGAAAAGTGAATGAACATTGGCCGGTGTGAAAGCAGAATAGTCCGTGGGAGCCATAGTCCGGGGCTCCTAGATGATACGGAATAAATGCGTGAAAACTTAATGTTGCGTTAAAGAGTCAACCTGAATCGCTTGCCTAAGTGTCGCTATTGTTCACGGACTATGAGTTACGCCGGACAATGGGTACTTCTACACCCCGGTTAGTCAGGGGTTTGGATACAATGCGTGAGGCGCTACGATATGGACTTGCGGGTGCTTGTATATTTGGCCAAGTAAAATAATTTAGTTTCTTGTACCCCTCCCGCATCGTTTTTTGCGGCCCCATCAAAAAAAAAAAGCTTAAAACAAAACCAATATCGATTGATTTCGCTGTCAGTAACTTTTCTAGTCTCGTTTATAGCTAGTTTGTTCCCTACGGATTTGCGTGATTGAGTGGGGCACAAACAAGAGACTAGATCTATAGTCTTTGGAGAGAACGTTGTTTTGAAAAAGCAAAAAAAAAAAAAATGCCCGCATCCTCCTCTTAGAAAAAAAAGTGCTTGACCAGAAACTAATAATTTATTTTACTGGCCTTTGGATTGGACCTGTAAAATTCGTTTGTTCATGGATTGATCAACAAAGAAAGTTCACATTTCGCGTGCAAGTTGTAGTCTTATTGTAGTGAAACTCCCGACCGATATTTGACTTATGCAGGGGTTATGCGTGGATTACTGAAACTCAAAGGTAAAAACCTGTATTTTTTGTTTGTTTTAAAATTCAAAACAAAAAAATGCCAAAATTAGCCATTTTCCATGACCAAATTCTGATCAGCATGAAAAAAAAATGCACCAAATGAGTTCAAAACAAGCTAGTCTTATGGTTTGAGATGGACATTCCGTACGACCGTAGGGAAATTCTAAGTGTAGACTAAATTCTGAAATTGTTTTGGTGTGTTTGTTTTGCTTCAGTTGCACTGGCTAGTCTAGAAATAACCCTGTTTTTTTTAACACTTGCTCCATTTTTAGCCAAGTATCTTTTGGACAGTCAATTTAGACATGAATAATTAAACCAGCCGGGTTTCAGCAGGCTACAGGCTGATAGACCCATCAGAAGGACACTGCAAAAACAGTGTTAGAAACGTGGTGCAAATTAGTGTTAGAAATTAAAATGGTCAAATCTCTTAAAACCACTTGCGTCCAATTGTCTTGGAAAACAATGACATATCCCCTACAACGTGTTATAGATTGTAAACATGTTTAGATATAAGGTGTTTATATGTTAAACATATTTTATTAAAATGTTTCGAACGTGGTGCAAAGGCGAAAGCCACTCTATGACGATTATAAGTCCTATACGAAAAGAAACCCTATAACGAACGGCCGAGCTTTTGAAAGTGTTCTAGTTTCGAGTACCCCCCCTCAGTCAACAAAACACACCCACCTTTATTTGAAGGATAAAATAACGAATTAAGAAAATCATGGTTATTGTTGAAATATTTTGTGGTATGGGATGATTTCTAGCCGCAAATGCATTTGGCTGCAAATTATGCGAAATATTTTTTTTAATTTTTTAAAGTAAAAATATTACCAATTTTATTTGAGTGGTTATCATTTGTGTTATTGATATAGGTTTTAAAGTGCATAAAGGGTTTAGGTATTAACTCGTTGTGGTGAACATGTGATAAAAGGATAGTTTGTTAGGGGAAAAAGTGATTTGGGGCTACTAATTTTAAACCCTTTATATATTGTATCTAAAACAGAAACTATAATATAAATGTCAGAGATTGATAGTATTGCATCATGATTAAAATCATGCTAAAATTAATAACATAGTGATTTTCTTAAGTTTTTAGCTCAAAAACGTGATTTTTTTAACCCCAAAAAAACAACCCTGCCACCATAATTTTTTTTGACCACAAACCATCAGTGTTTAAAAGTATTTTATTAAATATCTTTCGTATAGAAGTGGTTGCGTGTTGTTGTACTGAGGGGAGGGGTGGTCGACAATTTGCAGTCCCCAACAGCACTCTATGGACCCATCTAATATGCGTCCTTTATGGGAAGGCGGTGGGATATGTGTTTTTCCCTGCTTGGTATTCCATAAGCTTCGTAATTGCTTCCAACGTTGGATTAACAAGAATATGTGGAACTAAAGAATGTTTAGGATGTATTTAATATGCTTTCATATAAACTTTAAAGTAAGCTTGTAGTGCTTTAAGGTTTATAAAGTAAACATTCCTATACAAAAATAATATTGAACATGCATGGGTCGCTATAAAAAATTGTTTTGTATGTAAAAATGGGTGTATATAAAATTAATTGAAGAGCTATTTGTGTGTTGGAAGATTCTTAATCTGTACACAGTCACTCACTCATGTTTTCACATACCAACTTAATTTCTCCGCGGAAAAAAATTATTACGTTGCAAAATGGTGATAACAAAGAACCATATGTTATAAATTCTACAGGCGGTTTTGAGTATATTTGTACTTTTATTAATAGTATTTCTTCAAAAGATTTTTATTTGTTGCGACTAAACCTTCTGCTGGTAGACACTGTAAAGGGAACACTTGCAGATCATGTTGGACGCATTCCTCCTGTTTTGTTTAACATAGAAAAACGTGAAAAGAAAAGAACTTCAAAATAGTACACTGAGTAGGATTTGTGAAGCATTATATAAAGCTATTGTGAAAACACAACCGTTAACGTACTTTATAATGAGTATACGAGATGACTGACAACAGATAAATAAATTTTAATTTTCATTATTAGTTTGGTCATCTATAGCAATCTGTGACAGGTAGAGCATAAGTCATTTCACCATGGATTTGTCAGGTAATGAACACATTTTATAGGAGGGGTTGCCCTTCGTGAAAGAGGGGCGCAATCCAGGAGGGGTAAACCATATATATGGGGTCTCATAATGAAAAAATACTTGGATTGCTGTAAACAGTAACCAAATAGTGTTCGTCTTGTTACAGGAATGATTTAAAAAGTATAGTTTTGTAATATACCTTCAACGTATGGGTATATGAGATTTATTACGACAACAAACTCTCAATGTCACAGGTCATCAGCAAAGGTTAAATCTTAACTATTGCAAAGATTTTTTTGTCATGAATAAAAGTTATTATGACTTTACTATATCACTGTTAAAAAATTACAGGGCCAATTTACAGGAAAAATAATGTAAAAACTTCCCAAAACTTACAGTATTTGCTTGTCTTGTAAATTTGGAAATACAGGAAAATACTGTAAATTTGAGCGTCTTCCAATTTCCAGGCCTTAATGAAAAAATGAAAAGTGAAGGCTTTATTCGAAAATTTAATGAGTAACAACATCATATACACTAATATGAATTTTTCATATACCAATGAAAGTACTGACATTACAGGGAAAATACTGTAATTTTCCAGGAAAACCGTGAAGCAATTCTGCCAAAAAAAACCCCGCTAAAAATATAGCTTTTACAGGTTTTCATTCAAAATTTACTGTATATTTACACACGTGTTCTAAACATTTGAAAGATCGATTTGTAATATCAATACACCTATAGTAAACATGTGTTAAAAATCTAACATGTGTAGAGATTTGATACTGAATGTCCAGACATTTGACGGCAGTGTTTAGAGATTTGATTATGTTGGTAATTCCTAAACACTGAATTTGCACCATGTTTCTAATACACTGTTTTTGCAGTGATATTCGGACTAGAATTTTGACGTCAAAAATTGAGTAAAAACCGTTGTAAAATCATATTGACGAGGCGTTTTTAATCTGAAGAAAATTGTCTAATTTTTTTTATTTTACAGTTGTACTGCAGATCCAAAAAAGGGTTTTCTAAAATACATTGCGTGAAACTTATCTATGGTGACTTTAACCTGTCGAAGATTGAGGGGGAGATGGTCTCGGCAATTGTGTATTGTTGATTATGTCTCGAATAGCGTCTAAGGTTTGTTGTCCTCTGTTGGTATGCTTTAAGTGTACTACATACCAGTAACAAATTATGGATTGCATAAATGTGCATACTATTAGATAACCATGCCTTTATTTAAGTACCCACATATGGATGTTAACATTTGTATGCTAACAGATAATTTGCTTTGTAAACATAGAGTAATGTTGAGTGTTTTCTGAGGCATGTCTTTGAATTTGGATTTTGAGTTAATGCTGTTTTGTTGTCCTAAAAGTAGTTATTAAGCATTTTTAGTATCCCCACTTCATTCATCACTTCATCATAATGCTCTCTATACCGAAAGAAGCGCAACAAAGAAACCCGATGGTACCTTCTTCATTAAAGGGTGAGGCTGCAGGAGGATACAAAAGCGTTTTTAATTAAAGAGTCTCGATATATAATTAGGAATGTTGTTATTAGTTCTGCGTGATATGTCCCGTACCCTCGGTGTTGTAGTAAAAAAAACCTTGTCCATAAAAAAAAAACAAACCAAAAACAAAAAAAAAAACAAACAAAAAAACAAAAAATAAAATTCGCCCCTAACTTTAGGTCTTTAATTAACAAAATTTTATACAATTATTATAAAACATTGAGGCTCGGAAAAACACGAGAGCAATGAATAAATAAAGACGAAAAAATATACGGTCTTGAACCCAGTCCTCTCGCTACCTAGGGGAGATTTAACACTGGACCACAGAGGACGTGTTTACGTGGATTAATAAACGAGAATTTGCTATTTTACTGTACTTTGACAGCATCCATCACTTTTAACAAGGTGGGGCTAAAACTTGGGGGATATGATTTTTTTTGGTTGCCCATATAGCACCCACCCCTACATTGTTACGCCGGGGTGGGGGATTTCAATTTTTTTTCAGCGATGCCATGTGGCTTACTCTTTGCCTGAAAAAACCTCGGGAATCCTCCCCCCACGGATTGGAACCAATATTGTGACCTTGGACCGTGGGAGAAACTATTAGAATACTCGTTGGACTAAAAAATCCGCGCTCAATCTTACCCCTGCTTTATGCGGATGTCTCCATTTAAAGTTTAAAGCCCCCTCTCCTTGATGAAATGTTTCATATGCCCCCTCTTGCTTTGCAATTTTTCGTATTCACCTCAAATCCTATATCCCCCATGGAGAAAGCCCCCTTAAGTCATGCATCATGTATATAGAAAAAAAAAAAGGATGTTGGTGTATCAGTACAACTTAGTTTATATATTTCAAAGATGATTCTAAACCGCCCATGTCACACGTCTACGAAATAGGGGCGGGGCCCATGCTTATTTTTTTTTTTTCCTTTGACAAATCCCCCCTTTTGGTGGCAAATTATTTAATGTAATTTGTCAATGACAGTCGTACATTCCTTTTATTGTTAACACAAACACCCACCGGGGTATATGGGAGATACAAGGGCAATCCTTAAAGGACAATATGTCATGAAATTCTTGATATTTGGAATTTTTGGTATGGATGGAAAGCTTAAGTAACGTAGATAACATATAAATCCAAAATAAGTGAAAATTGTCCACATTTGGTTGAAGTATTTTGCCCTTTTAATTTCCGCCCAATAGCTTTACCCGAAACGATTCTCGACAAATCCACATCTGCAAGGCAAATGGTGACGTCAAAGTGATGACCATCCATAATTTACGGCGTTGTTTTACGCATCATATCGCAGTGTTGCCACTTCAATAATAAGAAACACAACGAAATGAAACAAATATTGCATTCTGTAACTTTTTTTTCTAATTTTATTATTACTTTCATTAATCATCAATATTACGTGTCAGCAATAACCATTCGAGTAAACACGAGGTTTTGGTCCCCCCCCATTCCCCCCACTTTGGACGTCACGCGTTGGGCGCTTTTGATCAATGAAGCCGTGTGCGAAAATCCGCCGTTCTCGTAATGTCATAAAAAGCAAAAATTAAATGCCTCTATTTTGTTATTTTACATCAATTGTATTATTTTTTTCGGGAATTCGTGATGATTACCATATTTTATGAATGTAAGTCAAACTGAGTTGACAAAAATCTTGAATATTTCCTTTAAGTGATGGATTGGGGCGGCAACCACCCCTTCGGGAGAAGAGGTACCAACATCATGCTAGTATGACACAGATACTTGATTTTGGCACCTATAGCTCGCTTCTGTCCCTTTCCATTGATACCACATTTGTGGGGGAGTACCAACATGCATTGCATTACGTCCACAACGACGTCATAAAGCTCGCATGTCAGCAAAACGGAAAATTAAATTTTTCACCAAAAAAAGTTAGGAATATCCGATTTTCATGCGGTTTTGGGCTCTACTTGATGGGAAATGACTAGTTTTATATACTGAGAACGTTTTAGTGCTGTTTTTGAGTCAGTAAAATTGCAAAATATCATTTTTTCCATCCTATATGTAGTATTTTCATACTTTCCTCAACTTATGATATCATATCACGTCATAATGGGAAAGTTGGTACTTATTTTGATACCAATAAAAAGAAACTCGAAGCTATCCTGTGGTGCCAAATTTTATAGGAATTGGATGTTTTGAAAATGGCTCAGGTTGACGAGGGATGATTTCATTTCAAGCACACAATTTATTTTGAAAGTTATATCACATAATTCTTCAATTTCAAATGCTGCACTTTTCGCTTGAACTTGCCCTACAAAGCCATACCACCACCTGCCCATTCCACATAATTTGAAAGAAAACCACTCAAATATTGCATTATATAAAATATTCAGTAATTTTATTCGCTTGTCGGTTCACAAACCTTTCTGCCCTAGATACATGGAGTTATATATAGTGAGGAGTCTATTCTATAGAGCAGGAGCCGAGACTATATAGGGTCTTTATTTAGGGAGTTCGTTCATGTCCGCTTACATCTAAGGTTTGACATCTTTAGTAGTTAGTATGGACCTCTACATCAATTTGCAAGGTAGTAGGGTTTCAAATTGTGCGTGTCACTTTTTAGGTGGGGCCAATTTAAGTTAGCACAGGGCGTCAACTTTTTAAAATGTAACATTAAAAAAAAAATGTATGTAAAGAGTGTCCGTTCTAGTCACAAGGATTCCAAAACATGTATAGTTTGCCCTATTTTGACCATTGATTTTAGAAGTTATGGGTAATAAATGGCTAAAAGTGGCAAAAAATAAAAAAAAGGTCAAAACTTCCTTGTACAGGGGTCAACATTGAAGTTACTTCTGATTTTATTTTTAAATGCTTGCACAAATTATTGCCTGAGAGATGAAGACTAATAAAAAGTATAGTTTTGAGTATGTTAAATATTAACTCGAGATAAAAGGTCCAAAGAAGGTCCATGCCAATTGGATTAGGTTGCCCCATGAACTATTTTGTCACATAGCATGATACACTATAACATGCAGATGCTACAAACTATTCTTTATTGACACATGAAGCTAGGATGAACCATTTGTTTTTTAATTTTTACCCAAACTTGGAGCAACGTCTGATTTGACCCCTGTACAAATGGAAATCTGACCTTTTTTGCACTTTTAGCCAATTTGTTACCCAATACCTCTAAAACCATGGTCATAGATAGTACCAAACTTACATTTTTGTAATCCTTATGACTAGACAGAACATATGGCATACATTTCAATTACGATTGGGTACATTAAAAGTTGACCTGTTGTAACTTTAATTGGCCCCTATTGAAAAAGTGAACCCCAATTGACACCATGTGGATAATATCTGCATTGATTGTGAGGGCCATCCAAATACCAATGTGTCAAAGCTGAGATGTAGTGGGGACCCATGAACGAGTGATGTTTGACCACAGTACTTTGCTCCGCCCACTATATAGTAACCCATGGTGTATTATATACGTTAAACTCCATGGTATATGCTATTTCTCAATGGACAATCCCATTATGCATGAATTTGACCAAAATATGTTGTTTTTGTTATAAGTAGGCTGCAATACAAAAGTACTCGGTTGGTTTAAATCCACGGTGTTTCACTTAAAAATCATTTTGTCATCATCAAGCAACTTCTAGCGTACGCTTATTAAGGTGGGTGACCCCCGATCATGGTCTGATTTTTCATGTTTTTTCCCTCCCTCACATGAAAGCATGCCACCTATACTCTCTGCCAGAATTGTTCAGAGTTATTTACAGTGCGCCGAGCGTGACGTGCGTCAACACGGAAGTGAATGCCGATTGGCTTGTTTGAGTAGGTTGGCCTCCCCATTGGTCAATCACGCATGAGGCTACCCATAGTCGCCGCCCTTTTTATGCAGATATTGCATGCGCGCGCGCCGTTGCCGACCTCTGACAATTCTGACAGCAACTGTAAACATCTGAATTACAAACTCTGAGTTAAAGGCACTATCAGTGTAAATCAGACATACCAAAAAAATATCAAAATCAAATTTTTGCAAGTTTGTAACAAGTAGGCCTCCAGGTATCCTAACCACCTGCAAATTTATAGGACTACAGAAGTGACCTACAAGGACAATCGAACATTTAGACCTTACTGTCCGTTGGACACTTACTACAACACTAAGTTATTGATGGGGATTCGTTTCCTTGAACACGACCATTTTCTTCCTTTTCTGTTTAATTCTTCAGTTTGGACGAAGACTTATGAGGCATTCTACAGACTTGTTCCTCACTTTTAGACTATTCCTGCAAATTTCAAATATTTTTATCTTTCGGATAATCACTGATTGTGTTTTAAATCGGTCCCACCATTCGTAAGTAGAAACGAAAATGTTTAGTACATAACATTTATAAATTGGCCCATATAAGCGTCCGTATCATGGCTACACGCGGCCCAGACACTTACTCAGTTGAATAATTCCTGACACCTCCACAATGGCAACATTTAATGGGTAATGAGAAAAAAATACCAACTTTCTTCTGATACAAAATCGCATTTTGATGGAAAAAAGCATAATTCTTTTAGCACGCATAATTATTGCTAAATCCTCATAAAGGGCATTAAACATTGCTAGATTCCCCTACTTTTGGTGGTCGATTATTTTTTTTATTTCTACACACAGATAATTTTAATGTTTGTAATTGTTTACCATGATTAAAGTTTCGTCATACTGTAATTAGCATTATGATGCTGAATTAATACTAGAAATCTAGCACGGTACTTGTAGCGGTGGTTGTACCCTAATGGGCGGTTTCATGATTTAAAAATATGCCACCCCCAGAGGGTTCCCGGAATCCATACTTTTTGGCACTTTTGAAAGCTTGAATTCCAGCATTGTTTTTACGGAGTGGGAATTCACATCCATTTTACTTTTTCTTCTGTAAAAAATCCAAGAAAAACAACAAACAAAAAAAGTTCTTTTTCACTGGTAGCCCTATATGGTGACGGAGTCCATATTTTTTTTAATTTTATTACTTTTTCAGAGGAAAATTCCGGAAGAATCAATATTTTTTGCCCTCTATGGGGGGGGGGCGGCTTTATTAAAGGCATGGCCCGATCGCTAATAAGCTGCGATGGGATTAATTTGTCAAAACCTCATGGCAAGATCAAGATTTACTTGACGAGGTTAAAAAGGTATAGTTTCACAGAGCAAAATCATGTGGTAAGGGCTCAATTATTTTAGCAAATCCCCAATGGGATATGCCCTTGAATAATTGGCATCATGCAAGTCTTCTATTTAAAAAAAAAGACAGAAAATAAAAAACAACATGCAATCCATACGCTTGAGTTTGTTTGCCACGCACAAGTGTATTGTTTTTGTTATAAGTAGGCTGCAATACAAAAGTACTCGGTTGGTTTAAATCCACGGTGTTTCACTTAAAAATCATTTTGTCATCATCAAGCAACTTCTAGCGTACGCTTATTAAGGTGGGTGACCCCCGATCATGGTCTGATTTTTCATGTTTTTTCCCTCCCTCACATGAAAGCATGCCACCTATACTCTCTGCCAGAATTGTTCAGAGTTATTTACAGTGCGCCGAGCGTGACGTGCGTCAACACGGAAGTGAATGCCGATTGGCTTGTTTGAGTAGGTTGGCCTCCCCATTGGTCAATCACGCATGAGGCTACCCATAGTCGCCGCCCTTTTTATGCAGATATTGCAGCGCGCGCGCGCGCGTTGCCGACCTCTGAACAATTCTGACAGCAACTGTAAAACATCTGATTACAAAGAGTTAAAGGCACTATCAGTGATATGCCAAATCAGAAATAAAAAAAAATCAAAAATCAGATTTTTGCAAGTTTGTAACAAGTAGGCCTACAGGTATCCTAACATACCCTGCAAATGATAGGACCAGAAGTGACCTAAGAAGGACAAAATCGAACATTTTAGACATTACTGTCCGTACGGACACTTACTACAACACGTAATTGAATGGGGATTCGTTTCTTTGAACACTACCATTTTCTTCCTTTTCTGTTAATTCTTCAGTTGGAAGAAGTAACTTATGAGCATTCTACAGACTTGTCCTTCACTTTTAGACTATTCCTGCAAATTTCAAATATTTTTAATCTTTCGGATAAATCACTGATAGTGTTTTTAAATCGGTCCCACCATTCGGTAAGTAGAAACGAAAATGTGTATTACATAACATTTATATTGGCCCATAGAAGCGTCCGTATCATGGATACACGCGGCCCAGGATCAGCTTACTCAGTTGAATAAATCCTGACACCTCCACAATGGGCCTAACATTTAAATGGTGTAATGAGAAAAAAAATACGAACTTTCTTCTGATATCAAAATCTCAGTTTTGATGGAAAAAGCATAATTCTTTAGCAAGCATAATTCTTGCTAAATCCTCATAAATGGCATTAAAACATTGCGAGATTCCCCTACTTTTGGGGTCGATTATTTTTTTAATTTCTACACACAGATAATTTTAATGTTTGTAAGTTGTTACCATGATGAAAGTTTTCGCATACTGTAACAAGGCGAACTCGTATTTACGCGATGCGTAAAATATGTCCCCGCCGAATATCGCGATCACTAAGTGACAACTGAAACTGCACCAGTCCACCCTTAATTTTGGCCATCACTAGTTCGCCAAAAAGAACTTAAAAAAAAATGGTTACTCAAGAAAATGACTCAAGAAATCTGAAAATTCATCATGCAAAAATCCCTGAAATTCACTAAATTTAGTAAAAATATGATAATTTACTAAATTTGGCAACACTATTTTTGAAAAAAAAAAAAAAAAAAAAAAAAAAAATACGAACTTTCTTCTGATATCAAAATCTCAGTTTTGATGGAAAAAGCATAATTCTTTAGCAAGCATAATTCTTGCTAAATCCTCATAAATGGCATTAAAACATTGCGAGATTCCCCTACTTTTGGGGTCGATTATTTTTTTAATTTCTACACACAGATAATTTTAATGTTTGTAAGTTGTTACCATGATGAAAGTTTTCGCATACTGTAATTAGCAGTATGATTCTGAATTAATACTAAGAAATCTAAGTACGTGTACTTGTACGGTGGTTGTACCCTAATGGGCTATCAAGTTCCAGATTTAAAAATATGCCACCCCCAGAGGGTGCCGGAATTCCAGACTTTTTGTCACTTTTGAAAGCTTGAATTCCAGCATTGTTTAATACGGAGTGGGAATTCCAGCCATTTTACTTTTTCTGTACAAAAATCCAAGAAAAAACAAACAAAAAAAAAAGTTCTTTTCAATGGGTAGCCTATAGGGGGTGACGGAATTCCAGATTTTTTTTACGATTTTCAGAGGAAAATTCCGGGAAGAAATCAATATTTTTTGCCCTCTATGGGGGGGGGGGGCAGCTTTATTAAAGGGCCATGGCCCGATCGCTAATAAGCTGCGATGGGATTAATTTGTCAAAACCTCATGGCAAGATCAAGATTTACTTGACGATGAGTAAAAAAGGTATAGTTTCACAGAGCAAAATCATGTGGTAAGGGCTCAATTTATTTTAGCAAATCCCAAGTGGATATGCCCTTGAATAATTGGCATCATGCAAGTCTTCTATTAAAAAAAAAAAGACAAAGGGAAAAAAACAACATGAAATCCATACGCTTGAGTTTGTTTTGCAAGCACAAGATGCATTTTTTTTTGTCAGTTGCACCCTGATACACAAAACATTCAATATGACACAAAAATATACATTTCCAGTGTCTCAAAGTACACCCACAACTTTGGAAAGCCAATTTTTGACCATTTTGCTTTTCATTTTCAGGCTGGGGGGGGGGGGTGCAAAATTTGCCTTCCATAACAAGAAAACATCCCCCCTCATCTATGAACAATACCTGCTATAGATGCCAAGGTAAATAAATAATAATACAACACTTCCAGTTTTCAATAAGTCATGCAGAAAAAATTACAATATTTGGTTTTATTACGGCACTTTAATATATATTTAATTCGACTATAATTAAAATTAACATAATATACAATTGGTTGTAACTTCCGGGTGTGCAATATGCATTCTTTTACAATGCACACAGCCACACAGTGAAAACCTGCATACAACACATACTTTTTGTAGAGGGTAAATGAAAAGAAAACAATTTTCTACATTTAACAATGATTGAAAAACAGAAAATACCTAAAACAGCGAGTGAGAAGAACTGCACATACATTTGCAACTCTTTTTAATGGGAAAATCCATAAGAATAATTTCAAAATTATGTAACTCGGTAGGTAACAAAACGCAAGAACATCTTGTAAGCCACAACAGAAAAACAAAGTCAGATTTGACCTTTGCATTCCTAAGTTGCAATTCTTTTACAGGGATGCCAGTTTTACTTCCATGGAAGAAATTCCTTCCCTTTATTCATTTCTGCACTTTTATTTATTTTCAGCCAGTTTTGGATCATTTTAGCCCAGTTTGTGCACTTTTTCATTCCCATAAGCAATATCCCACTGGCATTCCTGCTTTTTTTATTATTAAAACAGCTCATTTGTGTGGCTTGCCAAGGCTTACCATTCATGACACATGGTTTACTGCAGGGGAGGGCGGCCAAGAAATCCAAATTTCAGACGTCACCATTGGTTTAACACGTAAAAGTGAAATCTTGACGAAAAATTCTGAATTTTTTATGTTGTCAAGGAATATTTTCTTATTCCAAAACCGTTGGAGTTGAAGAATCAACTCCACTGGAAGGGTTATTTCTCAATATGAATGTTATGAATAACGAACGAGGTCGAGGTCGTATGTGGGTCATGGGAACACCCATGACCGACCCACATCAAAGCACCCAAATTGGTTTGTGGTTTTCACTCAGTATTGCTGTAATTTCTTTGACATTTGTGGTGAGTTGCTATAATGAATGAGGCTTGGCCGCCACCGCCTGGTTTACTGATTACATAGGTGAACTTTTCAAATGCGAACCTTTGTGGCCTTTCATCAATGTCTCCGGTAGTCTTAGGAATAGTTTATTATCGTTCATATATTGTTATAAGAAATCAATTAATACTTTTTAAAATATAATCATATAATTTAATGCATTTGTGCACAAAATAAACTGGTATTCTATTTCCAGTGAAATCATAGTAAAAAGATGTCCCTTTTTTGATAAGTCTATTTGTAGATTACCTACTGATAACATTTGATCAATTATTTCAGTTGATAAAGGAATGGGAGCATCATGTTATACTAAATGCCATCTGTGTACCGACGTGTTGGCCTAGTGGTTAGAGCATTCGCCTCACAGTCAGGAGGTTGCGGGTTCAAATCCCGACTGTTTCATACCAAAGAATTTAAAAATGGTACCTACTGCCTTCTTTTCAGACACTCGGCATTTAAAGAATGGAGAAGGAAAGTAAACACGGAGAGCTATCAGAAGACTAAGCCCCTACTGTAGCTTTCACTGCATTGGCAGATGCGTGGCCTAGGGTTATGGAAACAGAGCTAGGCGCAGCTCTATGCGCCATTCGGCGTGGGAAGGACTTTACTTAATTTTGAAAATTGGGGGTGCTCTTCAAAAAATGTGCTGTTATTGCTTTAACAGAAATTACAAAATTCCAGAATTCTTGCAGAAGAAACTGAACACACATGCAAGACACAGCACACATACATTGCTTAGGCCAATGGTTCCGTTAAAATAAACATCTCCAACTTGTTTAATTAAGAGGAACAAGGTTGTAGATCAAGAAATGCAACATTGATGTCAATTTACATGGAAGCTCTCTTCAAGGGAGATAGGTAAATATAGGAGTAGTTCTCCAACAGAGTCTTTAAACTATTGTTTGCCCTGCAACCATAAACCCACTGAATAGCAGCACACAAATGATTAGTGCTATAGAGGTCTTCCACCTTTCGGATTAGCGGCCATCTTGCCGGGAATGGCAAAGTCAGTTCCAAATTTCTGGAGACTTTCTAAATCTAAAGAACGACATACATGTTGGATATGTATGCATAAAAGTATGGGTCACACTTTGAATAGCACAAGTACTTTGAATAGCACAAGCAAAGAGGTTCCATATAGATAGAGAGGCAAAACGTTACGTTATCTTTAGAATTCACCGTCTCGCATGTTTTGCCGACCACAAAGAAAACCTAGAGTACCAACAATAGAAAGCAATGGCTTCCTCCGCTTCTTCCACATACTGTGGGTGCCGCTTTGCATATACACCAATCGGTAGTGATACAAATTAATGTATGTGTTAGAGGTGGCCAGGTGTAATAATAGTGTACCTGGATCATTGTGCTCAGATACTCTTTTTTCTCATAATGCAATGCGCGCTTAGGTGAAAAGATGTATTCATTGAGGCGGTTTATTTAAATCAAGACGACTGATGTGTCATTTCATTCGTTGTGTGGCCTTGGGTAGGACAAAATTTAACCACCCAATAGCACCCAACATCCAACAACTGATATTTTGGCGGATTGTTTGTATCGAATTGACATTATGTGTGTATACAAGCACCCAAACTGATAATTATTCCGTGCAATATTCAAAATGTCAGCGCCCAGCACGGACAACTGGTTTTGAATGCGTTTCACCCCCTTGAGCACAAGTACTTTGAGGTCGGGTATTAAATTGATCTGAATGACGAATACTATGGGAGCTAACACCTTTTGTTATAGGTTATGCATGAGTGAGGTGAAAGACCTCTAAAGAGGTCCAGATGGTAACAAGGTCACCCTGAGACTTATTTGGCCAAAAACTCTTCAAAGGATTTGTATCAATGCTATTTATTTGTGCATTGTCTTCATAAAGGTGCAACAAGAGATTTTGAGGCATCCATGTAAGGTGTCATTATGTAGTGATTTCATATAGATTAGACACCCAAAAGATTTCTTACCTTGTACTGTGGTACATCATGGAGGTATAAAACTTCTTAAAAGTGAACACAAAGGGTGATTTTATATGCTTGTATTTCAATATAAAACATAGGCTGAATTTCCTATTTGCTCCTATAGGAAATTAGAAATTTTACAACTTTTGTACCAAAGAAATAATTCTCAGCTTAATCCTTTCAGATGGGGATTTTTTCATAGAAAGCTTTACACCAGTGCTTTATATATGAGTGCAAAAATAAGAATTTTCACATTTTTAGGGACACCTGTCATGTATAATTTCTTGTTGCTCCTTTAATATTTAACTTGAATTTTCATTAATTTCTTCATATTTAACAGTGTGCAAACTATTTTTTATCATGTTTGGAGCAATTACGACAAATAATATATTACGTTGTTGCTTAAAGCTTTTAAATATACTCCATGCCAAAAATTCCAAACAATGACAATAGCAGTTCTGTGTTTTATGTATGGATCAATATCTATAATATTTATTATCTAAGTTTGATCAAATCGGTCTGTGAAAACTCTCTGAAATACTTATTGAAAGCAACATGTACGAGCACTCGACCCAAGAAACATTTTCAATCAATTTTTACTGAAATTCCAACTAACTCCATTATTACTCTTTGAATCCCAAGGTCCATATTTGCATTAATAACCAATAATATTTAAAATTTTATTTTTGATCAAATTGGTCTGTGGGAACTCTCTGAAATACATAAATATGGAAAAGTAACATGTACAAGCACTCGACCAAGAACATTTCCATTCAATTTTCACTGCGATTCCAGCTATTTCCATTATTGTTTGGATCCAAATGTCCACATTTACTTTTAAAAACTGTGCTAATTTGTATCAAACTCATTTGGATTTTCTTGGTGGGGAGTTTATTTATGAACAAACAACTTAACAAGCACATACATGTACAATAAACAATAATTAAACATTTGGTCAAGATTTTGTAGTGATTTACTTTAAGCAATATAAACAGCTAAACACATGACCATGAATATTTTTAATCTTTCCCTGGAGATGGCCAGCAAACACAAGTGTTGAAAACTATGTGAGCTTGGCCGGACTCGAACCGGCAACCTCCGTATTACTAGCACGGCACTCTTACCAATGAAGATAACAAGCCAAATTTGGTAGAGGAGTGATAGATATCTTCTATTGGTGTTAGGTCCAAACACTTGTGCTCGCTGGCTATCTCCAGTGAACGATTAAAAATATTCATCCTTGTGTACCTGGAGAACTAAATAGTTCAAATTTCAACATATGACCATGCCCACAAAATTTGCATAAAGCTGCAAAATTCATTTTCTATGATAATGCAGACTTGAAATTTCAAATAGTAAGCATTACATGTTGCTCATGATTTAATTTCTATTTGTTTTCAGAAATTCCTTTGTTTTATATTGATTTATGTCATGTTTAAAGGGATGCGAGGAGATTTTTGAGGAGAAAATTGCTGCCCTCCTTTAGAGATACAAGTTTAGCTCAGGGACAAGACAAAATAGTGGTTTCTAAGTCTGGCTCTGAGTAAGCTCAGGGGAAAGAAAAAATTCCATAAAAATCAGAAAATTACAAAAGCTTGATAAAAAACTTACAATTACATGTATGACCAGGCTAACAATGGAGGATGATGATCACAAAATGGGTGGATTTTCATATTCAATGAAGTTAAAATTTAGTAATTTCACTTGATCTTTCACAACAAAATTCCTCACATTTGTGTTATGATGTAGTCGGTACTACACTAGTGCATCCACAAATGCAAGGTTCCTGATGTGGTAGGCCAGTTACTGTGTTACAAATAGGCACCACATGGGTGGCTATAACTGACTTTAGGGTAGCACTCTCTGGTGACAAACTTAAAACACTTTGCTAAAGGCTTGGAAGAGATACTAATATTAATAATAATTTGAGTATTTTTAACATGTGTCATATCCACGTAGACGTACTCATGGCGTTGTGCGGCAGCCATAAACAGCGCTCAGCGCATAAAAGAAACTATAATACCAGAACAGATTTATGCTGAGAAGCTTGACTTTGGATGCAGGAGGAAACAGGAGTACCCGGAAAAATCTACAAGAACAGTTATGGATCGAGAAATCAAATTCACATAGAACCGCCGAGAATGAGCCCTAGACCTCATTGGTGAAAGACGAGGGAAGATACACTGCTGCACCACCTGTTCCCCCATTTTTATTTCTATTGGGTAGGATAAACTTAGAGATTATTTTAAAACAGGAACTGAAAGTTTTAAACCGTCCAAAAATCCTTCAATGCATCATTAAGTGCAGCTTACATCATGATGTGTAATATATCTACTACATTACCTTACAGCCACCAAGCATCACAGTACAGTGCACGAAAAGGTGTGCCACGGGGGCTGGACATTGGCCCTAAACACTTTTGACAACATTGCCTGATAGGATTATGTCAACCTATCAATACAATTATGTTGTAAAAATAGGTGAACATTGGTAACTTGTCCATGACAAAATTTAAACATGAGTTTTGTTATATTTACTTCTTACTGTTGTGACCCAGAGGGTGTTTTGAATCAATCCCATGATGCATAGCAATGTGCCTATACTGTACTAAACACATGTCAGTACTTAGGGATAAAAAGTGTTCCAAAAGTTTAAGAACCACAAGACATTTCATAATCATGCAAAAAATTCCCCAAGTACTAACGCTTTGTGGGCTAAAATGGGCGTTAAAGTCAGGGTTTTTATGTGTTAAGAATAGGATTTTTATGTGATCATATGACCCTATTGAGGTGAAATTTCCCAAAACTGGTGCATTGTGGGATTGACTCAAAACACCCTCTGGCTGTGACCTAAGTGAGCATTAATTTCAGTGGGCTACATAATGGCATCAAAATGTTACCTTTTCTTGAACAAACTTAAGTAGCTGAAACCAAAAAAAATCATCTCTTAAAGAGAACACGACAGGTGTAATACGTGTAACTGGAAAAATAATCTTTTATCTTGAAGCAAAAGAGATAGTTCACTTCCAGATTAGTAGTCACACCTGGAAACAGCTGTTATTGGATTTGAACCCATAACCTCTGGATTAACCAAAGGGGCTAATTCAGACTACTACATCCAAAGCATTATTGCCTGGTACCAGTTTGTAAGGTTTGTTCAATGTGGTGTTGGAGGAACAGAGGAGCCTTTTTTGTCGGGACCATGGAGGATGGGGAACACTCCTTTCAAGGCATATATTTCTCTCAGCACCATCAGCACAGTATCTTCGGACTCCCTGCAATGAAAAAAGACATACACAAACTTTACAAATAAATCTGATTACACAGCAGTCTTTGCTAAAGCAATGGTACAGTTTCCAAAAGAAAGAGTAGCTTTATCAATTGGCAATGAAGATGTTTAGTATCAAAAATGCTTTTTATTTGTGTCTTGTAAGAAGTTGCGTACACTTCCCTGATTACAATAGCTGCATATCAAAAAATAAATACATTAAGTTTGATTAGACTGAAACTTGAATCATTTGGGGTTTAAAATCACATAACAATGTATTTGTCAAAAATCTATCCTGCGCAGGACCATAGCAACGTATTCACATTTCGAAGTATTTGCTGTTTCACATAGTGACATATTTGTGCAGCGTTTTTTACTTAACGGTAAAGTTGCTATTTTGTTGTTTTTACATAGCGACACATTTACGCAAAACATGTCACATGATGACATATTTGCGCAACATATTTGTTACTTACACATTGAAATTGCTATTTTGTCGTTTCACATAGTGACATTTGAAACAACATTTTTTCACATTTCTAATTAAATTAGAAGCTGATTAGTGAAATATATTTGAAATATAACTTATTTTGGCAATTTTCCTCTAGGTAGGTTTTCTTTGAATTATATTTTTGATTTAACAGTATAGAGCAAATTAAAGCAATAATGGCACATTTTTTGAAGAGCGCCCCAAATTTTCAAAAGTTGACATTTTGGCACAGTTACGTTGGTAATTGTCTAGGAAACTATACCTGTGAACGAGAATGCTAAGAAATGCGTATTTATCATAAAATAAGCGATTTTGTTATAAGAATTGCGATCCCAGATTGGACTTAATGGCAGAGCTGGAAATGCTACGTTTATGTCCGTCCATGATGAAATAGTGCCACCTCGAGAAGATATCCTCTAACTTGACTTGCCTGAACCAATAAAACAACTAATGGATGAGCGTAGACATGTACATGGCGCTATTTCCCGGCTATTTCACATTGGAAGGCCGTTTCCAACAGCCGTTGAATTATTATCGGGATCCCTGATAATAATTATTCTAATTACAAAATTCCTTCGTTTGTGACACACAGACATTTTCGAGCTTAACCATTCACAGGTATAGTTTACTAGCCAGTTACCAATGCAATTTTTTGAAAAATTGGGGGCGCTCTTAAAAAAAAGTGCTAATATTGCTTTAAGATTGCAAAATCTTCAAAAGCCATTTTTCTCGAAATGTGTATTTTGCAAATACGTCACCATGTGACGCGGCCAACAAATTACCTGATACAGATAAGCCTGATAGGAGCCCTGAGCTGTCATAAGAAACTGCCCAGTCTTCAAAGGCAATGGTCACTAGATGCGGACACACAGCCAACATGTCTAGTGTTATATTGCAATTTAAAGCCACCTAACCACAAACTGGTCATAAACTTGATTTAAGTGGCAGTGGCACTCATAAGATGCCTTTTATGGGTATCTTATGAGATTTTATCTTTTAGGTATATAAAATTATTATCATTTATATCCAAATGTGGTCAGCAAGGATGGTCAGAGAGGTCATTTAGGTCAGGGACGTTGGCAAGTTTGGGAAGTCTTCACGGTGTGTGTATGCTCCTGATCTGAAACTTGGGAGACATATTTGATGCTCTATTCAAGACCTATGCATGAAATTTGTCTAAAAGGGATCATTTAACATAGGTCATTTGACCAGTTATAATATTTCCATTGCAAACCATAGCTAGCACTGTCTGGAATGGCCGGTGCTCCCGCACAAAAGGGATTGATGTTTGAAAAAGGTCAAACACATCAACAATGGCTGCATCCACAGCTGTACAAAAATAGATTATCTGTCCACAAAAAAATGGCCTGTTTAAAGGTGCAACGAGAGATTTTGAGGCACCCAAATATTGTGTCATAATAGTAATTTCATATAGATTAGACACTCAATAGATTTCTTACCTTGTATTTTGTTACAGAAATGCCTTAAAAGAGAGAACAAATGTGATTTTGATTTGCTTAGTTATATTTCAATATAAAACAGGCTGAATTTCGTATTTGCTCCTATATGAAATTAGAAATTTCCACATTTTTCTACCAAAGAAACATTTCTCAGCTTAATCCTTTCAGATGGGGATATTTTGCTGGAAAGCTTTACATCAAGGCAAAAATCAATACTTTCAATTTTTTAGGGACACCTGATATGTGAAATCTCTCGTTGCACCTTTAACAAAATTTTACACGGAGAGATGTAATTTCTATAAAAATTTAAATTTGTCAAAGGTATCTAAACTTTAATTTGACAACATATTGGGTGAGTTAATATATATAAAGGTGGACGCGACGATTCCCAGACGGAGGGTTGCACTCAATTTTCAAACAATCATGTTTTTGCATATGTACATAAGGGGTTCCCAAAAACTAAGTCACGTGTGGAAATGCAAAGTTCAAATCAAAGTCCCATATAGAAAATCAACAAGGACAACATGGCGATCAACCCAGCATTTATAGACAGACCGCACTGTGAATTTGATACACAGAACAGAAAAATAACAAAATTATATTATTACAATAAATTATTAAATCGTAACTGATATTTGTAACTTGGTGATCAAAGAAGTGCACGAGGGTGATGTGTGCAATGAGCTGAAAAGTAAACAAAATTTTTAGCTTGCTCAGGGATATCAGTCAACAATATTGAAACATGGAATGGCCCAGCTATTTATAGAACTGATATGAAATTCACTGAATAGTGATCGCTATATTTCGGCAAAGCAACACATAGTGCATTGAGTAATGAACAGACCTTCATCCTTATGTACTTGCCAAGTTTAAATCCCGAGACCTTCCCAAGATTGAGAGTGGGGGAAGTACTAGAGAAGTGTCTTACTTACCAATAACAAGCATGACTAACCCAAAGCAAATAAGTACTCATTGAAGCTTTTCAAAAAACGGTGCTTCCTGCCAACACATCGTCTATCTTCTACTCTACCACTGTTAAGCTGGCCCAGCCCTGCCTCTTCTCTACTTCTCTCCATTTCTAAGTCTAATTTGTGTGTTTCTATACAAAAGCAAGAAATGGTGCAAGTTTAAACATAATGGTCCGTATTCCAAAAAGATGATTAGCGCGATTTTAGCTTAAATGAACGTTTTATCTATGGTGAGATACCGTATGGCTTAAGTAATGCCAATTCCCGAAAGGAGTTTAAAGTTAAATGTAATTTTAACTTTGGCCAAATGCTTCGAAATTTAAACTAGGTACGGGGTTAGTTTAAAAAGTGTTTTAGTTGTGTTTTCGTCAAGTGCATGGCTCATTGCATTTCCCGTTGACAACAGCAATGGTGCATATTCATCTCCCGCCCAGTTTCGGTAGCACCTTAAACGGCTACGGAAGCCATGATCACTTGGTGCGCGTTCAACCATTAAAACACACTAGGGCCTTTAAATACACACTCAATAGTTAAGCTTGCTTTAAGATACTAACGATGTTACTTAATGTTGTTTAAAGTTTCTGTTTCAGCAAATCGTTACAAATATTTAAACATGTTTTGCTTAAAAATGCAATTTAAATTAAGGCGATTTTAAGCTAAATTGCATTTAGCTAAACAGTTTTCTGGAATACAGGCCAATGTGTTTTTCGTTCATGAACTAATATGACATACAATTGGTGTAAAAAAAGCAACTGCAAATCACGAAGTCTAGTAGGACTCATTTGTTCAAGTCCCATTGAAAAATCTTCACAGTACATTGACACAGTGACCAATTTTTTATGGGGGTTAACATTGGGTTTAAAATGACCCTAGATGA
Source organism: Ophioderma brevispina (assembly GCA_023653785.1). NCBI lineage: Eukaryota > Metazoa > Echinodermata > Ophiuroidea > Amphilepidida > Ophiodermatidae > Ophioderma > Ophioderma brevispina. Next base: position 63,587 of record JAMKCH010004587.1, read on the forward strand.
CTCTTGACCTCACAAGTGGCACCTCTCTGGTTGAGGTCATATGTGAAACTCTGACAATGCTTCAATGTGTCCTAGTCATATGGATAGAGTGACCAATTTTTACCACAGACCAGCCACACAGATAGAGCTCGGAGAGGACGAAAGAACATGTAGGTTAGTATGGTCATTGAGATATTTTTTTGGTATAATTTTTAGTGATTTTAACAGTTTTTTTTGCGGTTTTCGTAATTCATGGTTCCACATCGCTACACAGTAACCTATGTCAATAAAGTAGTTGGTGATATATGAATGTCAGTTGTCATATGAATTCAAATCTAAAGAAATCTTGTAAATGTAACCTTTTGGAAGTCTCTCATTTTGGGGCCAGTTATGCAAATTAGCTCATTCATATTTATTAGCACACACACATATATGACACTAATGTACAGACTGTCCCCCCCCCAAAAAAAATATACAATCAGATTAATTTTTTGGCCAAAAATTTAAGTTCATCTCAACTGGCGTTTTACTGATTCTTTTTTAGGAGTGTTCCAGCTTTCATGAGATTTTTAGTTGGTGTAATTTGGGGGTCTGGTTCAGGAGTTATTGCTAATTATCTGAGACAGTTGAAAAACCTGTTGGGCCAGTTTCGGCTATCCTGATATCAACCAAGTTGTCGTTGAAAATCACCTTCAAATCATTCTTTATTGAAAATTAAAATAAAAAGTTGGTATAAAACGCTGCTTCTTGTGATATAACATAATTTATAACTTTATAATGTCGCAATTGCTAATAAACACATGTAGCATTGAGAAATTCAATTCCAAACAGTCTTGTTGTCTCAGCTCTACTCCAAGTTTTGGCAGAAGGTAGAACCATAAAAACATCCTTGTTGAAAGTAAACCGAGACCTTTTAACACAACCATCCTTTTCTTTATTGCTCATTGTTGAACGCTGCTTTCTTCATTATATTCCTCCCTGGCATCTTGGAGGCAGTGGGGAATAGGGGAAGGGTAAATTGTCCCTCCACATTAGAGCATTGACCACACATTTGTCCCTCAACAGACTTGTGGCTGTCACATTAGTTTCAGCAATCAAATTCCCTAAATTTCCATGAATTTCATGATTATTGTCCCCCTGAGAGTGTATCCCTCATTTCACCAACAACATAATTTCTGGTGTTATCACTGAAAAATAATATATTGATTAGTTCAATGCATGATAATACATTCACTCTGATCTGTACAGTATTCTTTTGTTTCAAAGCGGTTTAATCCCACAATGATGCTACACACCTTATACCTTTAGTTTCTTGAACCTAAACTGGCCCAAGTGGTATTTTATCCTTTGTGTTCAACTGACAATATCTCCGCTTAGGGTCCATCAAATTGGATGGAATAAAAGCGAGGATTTAACTTAGGAACTTGTCTAACAAATTAAGTCAAAATATCTCGCAAAAATGCACAATTTATATTTTTTATAATTTTTAGTTTGATTGTATAGTTTTTATTGGGACAGTCTGTATATGACACTAATGTATAATACAGCATCAGGACTTAGAGGCTGCTATCATCCCACCAAGTTGAAAGTGAACCCCTGCACACACACACACAGCTGTTTGAGAGTCTCATTTATTACGACAAAACAAAATAATGATATCAAGAGTGACACAGCTTAGAAAACTGATTTGGATTATGTATTCCACTAACCAGAGATGCCAATGGGAGTTGGGAAAAAAATCTGAAAATGCGAACTGAGGGAGCAAAGGGACCGGAGTATCACCCCTAACGGCCGGGGGTCCAGGGGCCCGCTTAAGGGCTGGTGGGGCCCAGGGGCAACGCCCCGGTGGGGGTCGAGGGGGCGAAGCCCCTTGAAGCCAGAGGGTTTCTGCACAGTTAGAGCTAAAGGAAAGACCATTTCTGAGAGTAAAATATCATTCCACAAAAGTTAAAATTAACTGTAAATGTGAATGGGGCTTAGTTCTGGGTCCAAATCATCTCACTAGTTTGATCAAATCCAACTTCCAGATATAAAAAGGCCAAAGTAAACATAATGATAAGGATAATTGATACAAGACACACTTTGGGGCTTTGCCTTTGCAGTTCATTTCCTTGGCATCAAGTTCAATTTCGCTTATATACCACGTCGGTATTTTTCCGATAGAGCAAGATCGAGAATTGTGATCTGTCATGCTTTATGCCTTTATGCTAGTCTCTTACACAAAATCGCGATGTACGCAAACCCAGACATGCCGACTTTGGAATACAGCTTTCAGTATTCCAGAGAACAAAAATCAGTATTTTTGACGCAAAATCAGTATTCTTGAAAATTTGTAAATTTTTTGCCCAAAGTTTGCTCTACAGCCTGTATATAGCAATATCAGTGCAGCGAAAGGCCAATTTGGCACAAGGATGTTTTTTTAAAGAAATGACATGAAGTTTAAATGTAAAAGTCTAAACTTTAAAGGCTCGTAACTTGAAAATTAAGCTACCTATGTACATATGAACTGCATCATGAGATAGAGCTCTTTAAAATAGAGCTTTTCCAGAAAAAATGGACAGAGCTCCGCCGTCTGACAGCCCCATTTAAGGAACTGTCAGTATGAAAACAATCCATATGGAGAATATTGTTTAGCTACAGTAGCACATTACAAATGAACTTAAAGTCTAACTTTAAAGGCTCATAACTTGAAAACTAAGCTACCTATGCACATATGAACTGCATCATGAGATAGAGCTCTTTAAAATACAACTTTTCCAGAAAAAATGGACAGAGCTCCGCCGTCTGACAGCCCCAGTTAAGGAACTGTCAGTGGGAACTAAGTCCATATAGATTCTTTTTTTTAAATGCACGAAAAGTATAAAATTAAGTATAAACTTTCAAAGCTTGAAAACTTTAAAACAAAAAAAAAAA